>JAKZJZ010002999.1:0-11763 GCA_022702705.1 Papilionanthe hookeriana x Papilionanthe teres | reverse complement strand
CGCCGTTTACAAGGATGAGCTGCCCGACAATGGGATCATCCGGTTTGGACGAGGATTCGAGAACACAAATGTCAAAATCGCTGACGTTACTCTCTTCGCACTGATGGACAAAGTGTCGGAAACTGAGAAACCCATGAATGAGTTCAACCTTAAATCAACCCAAGAGTTTCCTCCTCTACAAAGGGTTCCAGCTGAGAGGAGTATCGCTGTCCATGTAAGGACCGTTATCTCTACCCCCACCTGGTCTAGTCATCTCCGTACCTACCCCGGCTCCCGCCAAACCGAAGGGGAAGGAAGTTCAAATTTGCAACGAGCATGTTACCGTGGAGGGTACTGCATTTCCGCGCAAGACCTTCGTTTTTGAAATCGGGTCCAACCCAAGGGTTCCACCCCTAACACCGGACTCGCAGGAGAAACAGAGGCAGTGAAGATCGCGTGAAGCGCCGTAGCCGCCGAAGTCGCTTTCTTGAAGAAATCCCCGAGTACACACCACTACCCGAATACATACCATTGTCCGAGTATACACCCCTTTGGAAGGAAGTAGATTCCATCCCCTTTCCGCCGCAAACTGACGAGGAAAATGTCCGCAGGATTGCCTCTACATTACCTCGACCCGCATATTACAGCCGACAACGAAAGAAAAGGGCTAGTGGTTACACCACTTGCCCGACTACGTACCGTGATCGAGAAATTAAGCAAAGAAAGAAAGATGCCATGTATCGAAATTTTAAGAAGGATAGGCGGGTGCCGCCAAATCCCGTCTCGGGCCGCGAGTAGAATCTCGCTATCGCCGGCGAAGAGCCTAATAAGAAGATGAAGGCTAGTTCACCCGTTGTTGTTTCAGTTTACAGTATCGTGGAGGATACCACCTTCCAACATTCACTCGATGCACCATCCTGGTCCTAGCCTTCTACTCGCTGAAGGATGGTAATGGCGTCCCACTACCGCCAATTAAGACCGAAACAACGACTCGTAAAAGGAAAGTCTCGTCAGAGACTCGAGTCCGAAGAAAGTGCTACCGCAAAGAAAGGGGACTCATGAGAAAGAAACTCGACAATTGTCACATGACAACTGCAAGGATGTACAGAGAAGACCTCTAGAAGATGCTATGGAAAAGTTAAGAACTGATATTCGGCGACTAGCAAGGGAAAGAGAGGAGAAATTCGGAGATGAAGTTGACTCGTCAGAATTGATGGATGATGAATATGCAGAAATTAACATGGTTGATACGCGAGCTTCGTCAGCCTTCACAAGGTGCTCCCGCAACTCGCGTAGAAGAGAGGAGCCTAAGCAATGAGGAGGCAAATTTCAAGAGAAAGATGATACGATCGCCCAAATGGCAAAAAGGATGGAAGAGATGGTCAGAAGCTCTAGCCACTCTCCGCAGTCAAGTTCAACCCCAAAGAGAAACACCCCCTGAAGTTATTCACATCGTAGACATGAGGAAAGGAGATTACATCCGTCAACTGGGATGATCAATTAAAGAAGGATGCAACACAAAGTATGATTCCGAAAAGGATATCAAGAGCTTCAGTGAACAAAGCAAGTGCGAGAAGCCTCGGCACAATCAAAGAGCGGGACATCCATTCGGACGGTAGACCTTACCCCGAAGAATTCGACGCCGTCCAATATCCGAAAGGCTTCGTACTCACCTCTCGTTCAAGACCTTCGATGGAACCGGAAACCCTCAGCAAGATGTTGCACATTTTCGTGCCGCTTGTTGCAATGCCGGCTGAAGTGATGCTTTACTCTTCCGACAATTTGTCGCCACTCGTCGTGGATCGCCTTGATTGGTATGCGGAATTACCAAACGGTTCGGTGAAGACATTTTCGCAGTTAGAGAACCTCTTCATCAAGCGATTTGTCGGAGCTTCAAGCACCACATCACTATAGGTGATTTAGGGTAGAGAAGCGTAGCCGAATGAAACCTTGGTGGACTACATACTTCGATGGAGGAACCTAAGCATGAAGTGTGAGCCACGCTTACAAGAACAAAGATGCGACTGGTATTTTACTTAAAAGCATTCATGGCCCGATAAAGACTTCTCCTCAAGGGATTTACTATTAAGACTTTCGAGAAGTTGTTAAGCAAGGCCGAAGCTTGCAAGAGGAGGCGAAGAAATTAAGTTTCACCGATAAAACATACAAACGAAGCTCCGTGAAAACTTTTGAAAAGAAGTCCCGGAGCGCGGCAATCGATAAAGGCAAGCAACCGATACAAATATCGTCGAACGGCCGCAAAGAACCTCAACAGTACTACTCAAAGAACCCCGACCCAACTATCGACTCATCTCAACAAGCATGAACAACCGCCTCGTCCACAACGTACGTCTAGGGAGTTCCTGCTGCAGAGTATCCGTTCAAGAATGAGGCAAAGGCCGAAAATGTTCCGCGACTCGATAAAGACTCCGTATTTCCAACCGCCGCGAGCCTAAAAGACCGTAAGAAGTCGACAAGAAAGGTGATCCCAACTTTCGCCCTTATCACCTGATGCTCGGGCACAAGATAGAAGATTGTATTACCTTCAAGAGTCGGCTCAACGACAATCTTCGGAGAGGGAATATAATGATCCCGAAAGAATACATGAAGGAACCCCGTAGAAGGAGGTTCCGTCAATGTTATCTCGACGGATTTCATTGTGCCGATGGACCCCTATGCGATCGACGATGGATGGACTACCGCTTGGACAAAGTCTTCGAAGAAGATTTTAGATCACATCCAAACCGCTTCGGTGCGAGCTTCAATTCAAAGTTCGAAAACTGTCAAGTCGACGCTATCACTTGCGATAGAAGAACCGCCTCAACAAGAGATGACTGAAGAAAAGAAGAAAATTGACAACGAAGAGAAGACCAAGGCACCTAAGGCTAGACTAGGGGCTGCTTATCCTGAGATAGTCGTTTCCGATTCGGGAGAAATCCCTCGAACCTCCGAATCCGTATGATTATCCGCCCACTCCGGTGGGATCTTATAATGATGAGGGTTACGGCGTTGGCTACGTCTCGATCGTTTCTAACGATTACGTAACTAGCGACAATCAACCTAATCCGACGTCGATTCCGATACAAATGACAATTCTCAAATCATACACAATCTCGACGATCATAATGATGAAGAAGACATCCACCAGGGAGGCTACGAGAGTTCAACAAGCAACGAATCTATTTGCGAGTTTCGAGGAGCTCCAGTCACAATAGAGTTAGAGTCTTCAGACTCCGAGGCTAATCCTGAAGAACCTGTCGTTCCGATTCAGGAGGAGACATCAGCAAACTCAATGTTAAACTTAGAAGAAATCACAGAAGTCAACTTAAGAAGTGGAAGAGTTTTACCTCCGAGAATGGGTCCAAAGGACAAAGGAGTGATGTGGTTGTTCGTAGAAGAACCAACCACGACAGAAGAAATACCCATTCGAGAAGAAAATGAGGCACATGAAAACAAAGTGGATTACAACGTGCTAGCCCATCTTAGGAAACTACCAGCCAAACTGAGCATCTACGACGCTCTCATCTTATCAAAGGAGATGAGAGAAGCTCGATCAAGGCTCTTACTTCGATCCGGAAATTCGCATAGCTCAAATGGCCGGAGATTCCTTAGATGAGGTTCGCTCGTTAAAAGAACAGCCGAGGTGTTACCTTCACTGACAATGACCTACTACTGGGGATGCTAGACCACAACCGACCCTTGTACATTTCTGGGCTACAATCGGGAAGTTTACACTCTCCGCAGTATCGGTGGATCCAGGAGCATCAATCAACATAATGAATCTTCGAACGCTAAGATACTTGGAAATCGATGCTCGCGAGCTCGAAGCGGACAAAATGTTATTAAGAGGATTCAACTAGAAAGGAGAAAGAGCCCCTGATCAATAACACCGCTAATGAAGACCGGCGACTTAGCAAAGACAACCGCGAAATTTCACATAATCGATTCGAAACATCGTTCAACGCTCTACCGGGCCGACCATGGATACATGAAAACAGGATGGTACCATCATCTCTACATCAATGCATTAAATACTACGATGGAGGGGAACAAGGTATTAAAGGTGACTTACAACCGTTCTCCGTACATGAAATCGGAATCCATGAAGATGCAGCCTTATTATGCACCTCCGAAGAAAACAATCTTCTCCAGAGATACCATAACAAATGAAGCAAAGGAAACTCGGGACAACGAAGAACCCGAAATTCTAGTCCAACAGCCACTCACCACTCCCTTACGGCGAGATGGTGAAGGTTTCTCCACAACTCGCATCCGAGGTCGAGGCCGGGACGAGGTCGTGGCAGAGACATTAGGACAGCTTGGACGAGGAAACCAGCCCATCAATGTTGATCGGGAAGATAGATCTCGAAGAAGAAAAAGAAATCAAGCAAGAAGCAGCGACAATAAGCTCGAAGAAGCCGCAATTCGGAATCCCTCTCGAAGATGAAAGAAACGAAGAATATAAATCAATGTACGAGAAGATTAACCACTATGTACATACTATGACCCTGACCCCGATCCATTCTAATAAGATCGAGGGTATGGAGGTCAAAGAGGTACGTAGCGGTGGTGCAAAGCCAATCAAATTCTACCGTGGTGCTCCTCCCTCCAAAACTGAAAATAATGTACACTTCAAGATGCTACTTCATCGAATTAATGGAATTGCCTTTCGAGTGGTACTCTCCCCGTGTTCAAAATTTAATTCAGCCGTGGTTTCTTACCTCGACAATGGACAAAAGGTCGATCACAACATTTTGAAAATTTATGGAATAACTCCGTCGTCCACCCAATTCAAAACATGGTCTCGGATCTCGTACGCAGGATCGCCGACGATACCGAATTTTGCATGGTTGTCACCGCGAGTCTAATGAAAACCGCATGGAAACTACAGAGGAACTCGAAGATTTACAAATCGGAGATGCTCCACCGTAATTCGAAGAAGAGATCAAATCTACAATGTATGAGTTAACTGAAGTTAACTTAGGTACTAGCGAAGAACCTAGACCTACCTTTGTTAGCTCCTTACTCAATAAAGAAGACTCCGAAGAAATAATTAAGTTATTAATGGAATTTAAAGACCGTTTTGCTTGGAGCTACGATGAGATGCCGTGTTTAGCTCCGCAGGTCGCAATTCATAAGCTAGGAGTGGACCCCGCTTCGTTCCAGCCGACAAGGTCCCGTAAGAATGCGTCTAGAACTCGAACAACAAGTCATACCGAAGTTAAAAAGCTAATAGACGCCAAATTTGTCCGTGAAGAACAATACCCGACTTGGTTAGCCAATGTAGTACCAACTAGAAGAAAATGGTCGATCGAATTTGTGTGGATTTCGCAGATTTAAATAAGACATGTCCAAAAGATGAATTCCCTCTACCGATCCCGGAATTAATGATCGACATCGCTTCAACACATGAAATATTTTCGTTCATGGATGGATCTTCGTGATACAACCGTATAAAAATGGCTCCGTAAGATGAAAAACTTACGCATTCGTAACGCTCGATCGGAGTATATTGCTACACAAGTTGATGCCATTCGGATCGAAGAACGCAGAGCAACTCTACCGCAGAGCGATGACAAGAATTTTTGATGATCTCATCCACAATCAAGTCGAATGCTACGTGGACGATGTGGTCATCAAAAGCAAAGTAAAGGAAAACCACTCGTATGATTCGAGAATTGTTTTCGAACGATTAAGACAATTTAACCTTAAGATGAATCCCTTAAATGAGCCTTCTGCGTCACCTCCGAGAAATTCTTAGGATTCGTTGTCCGACATCGTGGAATTGAAATCGACCCGAAAAGATTAAAGCCATCTTAGAAATGCCGCCTCCCGTAACCTTAAAACAACTACGATCTTTTCAAGGGAAGCCGGCATATCTTCGACGCTTTATCTCAAACTTGTCGTAGGTGTCACCTTTCTCGCACTAGTTAAAAAGGACACCGAATTTATTCGGGAAGAGAAATGCCGTAGGGCCTTCGAGGACATTAAACAATATTTAATGACACCTCCCGTCTTAGCGCACTCTGGCCTCGTAGACCGCCGATACTTTATACCGCGGCTTAGACGACTTCTCTGGAGCCTCATTAGCCTGTGTCAATGATGAGGGTAAAGAAAATGCTCTTTACTCACCTAAGCCGTCGTTTACTTCCGACGGAAATAAGGTATCCCGCAATCGAAAAGCATTGTTCGGCCCCGATCTTCGCCGCTCAAAAGCTCGTGCACTACATGCTTTCTCATAAGGTCAACTCGATCACGAAATTTAATCCATTGCAATACTCGATGACCCGTCCAACGCTTTCCGACAGACTTGCCGCATGGTCAATGATATTATCGCAATTCGATATAACTTTCGTGCCTCTTCGTGCCGTAAAGGGACAAGTCTTGAGCGTACTTCCTCGCAAAGACACCCTTTGCGGGCAGAGTCGCCTCTCAATGACGATTTGCCAGATGAACAAATAATGAGCGTAGAAGACCCTGATGATCGACGTTGGGAATTGTATTTCGACGGAGCATCTTCAGCACACAAAGACGAAGAATCGCAAGTGATAAGCACTCTGTAAGGCAAGGGATCGAATAATCTTTATAACACCTGAGCGTGGGATGTTAAGATACTCCTACCACTGGACAGCAGCCGTGTACAAATAACGAAGTGTATCACGAAGCCCTCATAACAGACCGGAATTAACTATTCAAATGGGTATAACGTACATCAACATCTACGTGGATTCGTAACTTAATCATTCAACAGATCGCTGGACAATACAGAATTTTAAAACCAAGACTCGAGCAATACTTCCAAGATGCCATACAAATTGTTGGAATGCATTCCGAATGTGACAATCTATAAAATTTTAAAAGAAAACGCTTAAGCAGATGCGCTAGCCCGTCTCGCAAAAGAATTTGCCTCGTTTGCAAGATGAATCTGGAAGTGTCAATCACGGACGTCGTCATATCACAAATTGACATGTACACACAATACACAAATCGTAAAAGCGGAAGAATCAATTTCAACAAAGGATTTAAAACACATAAGATCGACGACAACCATTAATAGATTACCCGCAAACAGAAAACTACCGTGACGATAGGTCGTTAGCCCATCGTATCAAGAAAAGAACTCGTCCTACGCATTAATAAACAATACATTATACGTAAGGTCTTTTCGATCAAATGCGGCTAAGGTGCCTAAGCGGGTCCGAGGCTCGTGAAATTGTTAAAGAGGTGCATTCAGACTCGTGGCGCTCACCACGGTCCGAAGATGAAAATGAAAATTAAAAGACTAGGGTACTACCGGCCCTCGATGATGACCGACCGCATGAAAATCGCTAAGAGCCGTCACCAATGCCAAGTACACTGGAGTGGTTCTACACCAACCTCCAAATGTGCTACATCCGACAATCGCGTCGCGGCCATTCGAATGTTAGGGCACTGATATAGTGGGTCCAATGTAACCACCATCTTCAAAAGGACATCGCTTCATTCTTGCGGCTACGTACTACTTTTCTAAGCTGCGTGAGGCGCCCACTCGTAGAAGTGAAAGCACATCACGTGCTACAATTTTTTAAGAACCAAGTTGTCTCACCGTTTCTGAGTGCCGCGCAGAATCATCTCAGATAATGGGTCAGCATTCGAAGCACACAAATCAACAATTTTGTCAGGAGACACAGAATCTACTGGCGGTATTCAATAATTTACTACCCAAGAGCGAACGACCTGTCTGAGGCTTTTAATAAAACTCTCGTTCAAATTTTAAAGAAGACTTTAGACGACAATAAGAGAAACTGGCACGAGAAATTGTTAGAAGCCTTATGGGCCTACCGGACAACCTTCAGAACTTTTACTCAAGCTATACCTTACGCTCCGTGTATGGGTCCGAGGCAGTTGTTACCCTTAGAGGTCCAGCCTTCCTTCACTCAGATTGCAGCTTGTAAACAAGATCACGACGTAAGATAATGCCAAATCGCGACTAGAAGAATTGGAAAGCCCGGAAGGGAAAAGACTTGGCAACAGCAGCAGTAATTTAGAACTATACCAAGCTAAGATGGTTCAAGCCCATGACAAATCGGGTCCGCCCAAGAACCTTCAAAGTTGGTGACTTAGGTCTCGTTCTCAAAGACCTATTCTCGCACACCGCAAGATAGAGGAAAATTTGAACCCACTCGGGAAGGACCGTTTCGTGGCCGAGGCACCATCTACTCAGAGGCTCCTACCAGCCCAGCTGAACCGCCAAGGAGAACGACATATGCTTCCGATCAATGCGACGATACTTCGAAAAGTATTACGCTACCCGATGTTTCGAAGGAATGAATTTTCCATCCCTAGAAGCACGGGTGAAGTAATTACTTATGACCGGGTCCGAACCCAAAATAATAAAAAATGTGCTGGAGTAAATAAAATCATGATAATAAAGTTTTCCTTGTTTTCTCTCTTCCAAATCAAAATCTCTTTCCCGATCTTTTCCTACTTCATTCCCGTTGAATTTAAAAATATAAAAATAATAAAAAAAATTGTCTTTAATAAACATTTTCTTAATGTTCTTGTTCTTAAGATGCACTCCCGATCCTTTTCCTCGTCTTTTCGCAGTGAAATGTCGAACGGCTGGTCGGTCCCGAACTTTAGAAATGGCGTAAGCCTCGCACTCGACGAAAAGAGGGTGAAAGATGGAGCGATAATACGAGATCGACTCGCATTTCGCACCGCAGCTCCGCAATACGAGGAAAGTGATCGGGTCCCACCGATCGAGAAGAACCGCCTGCGCCGACAAGAATGAAAGTGGGTGGCCCGAGCCACCAATCCAAAGAAGAAGAAAAGAAAAACAAACACCGAAGAGGACAAGAGAATCAAGTCCGTAGTCGCTACAGCAGAGGGCAGCTTGTCGCCGCCGCGCCCACAAAAATTCAGAAATACGAAGAGCTACTCTCACAAAGAACTCAACGAAGAAATAAAAATCGCCGTATCCGCAAGATGTTAACTAAATTAGCACGTGATCGCCGCAACGAGACAAGCTATGCTACATCACAGGCATATATCGCAAGGATACCGGTTCGCCAGAACTCCGAAGGAAGGAGGCCACCTCCGAGGATAACGAAGAAACCAGTGGAAATCTCGAGAAGAACGAAGAAAGAAGGCTACAACGCCACCGTACAAAGCCACCGCAATGCATGACCTTGTCGCGGTAGCACCTCAGAGGATGTCCCGACGGACATCATCCCCGAGGAGCCAAGGTATGCAGGAGAACGTGAAGGATCGAGCCATATATCCCACAAGACGTCACCATGCATCGCCATTTGCAAATTATCCCGTATCACGAGCTAGAAAGAATACGTAATGTCCGTAAGAAAACTTTCGAATACTTCGAGAGAATCGTAGGCAGGAGGATCAATATACTAAGGCCTCGAGTTACATACGTACGTGTTCTCGAATACGAACAACAACAAATCGTGGATCGCATCCGGATTTGAAAAAGATGGGCCGAGCAGTGTCGCTTAAGAGAAAACACTTACTCGAACCCCTGAGATGGATGCCGTGGAAGGGGAGAATTACAATACAATGTGGATGTTGCTACAACTTCGTGAAGACATGAAGGGAAACCCACCGTGGATACTCCGTCATGGCCATGTGGATCCAATTTCATTAGTCATTAAAAGGATGGTAAAAAGAATGATAACATGGAGGGTATCGCCAAGCAGATCGCATACCCAACAGCTGCATCATTAATATTTACAAGAAGGGTGATCGCATACCCCGCACATGAGATCACCACGACTTTGTCGTACCTTTCGCACAGCTTCTTTTCCGAACGAGTGTAATATCATGTTCGGATCCGACCTCCGGATAGCAGTGCCTGTGTGAGTTCCGAGGGCCGCAAAGATACAATTACCGGTAGGTTCCGTCATGATATCGAAGGGCAACAGGAGCGTATGTCGCTAAACATCGTGTCGACCTCATTTTCGATGAGGTCTTCTTCTTCTCTTTAGTAGTTAGATCTAGCCTTAGGCTTTTCCTTCGACTATCTTAGAGGACTAGAGTCGGGATCCACCACTTAGAAATTCAAACCACTTCTTAACTCCCCGCAAACTCCACAAACTTGATCGTAGACCCCTAATCACCTGGAGGGTCGAGATCAAATGTGGAAGTTTAAAGGATGAGTTCCTATGAGACTCTTCGGGCCTTAGATCGCCCTCGGCGGCCCGGTTCTAATGAAGGGGCCGACTTACACACACACACTACACTCATACACTACACTTTCACACACCTCCTAAAACCACACCTATACCTAACTTCGACCTCCCGACTCATGTAAGTGATTCACATGGATGGTCCTTAACCCCTAAGCCCTCGCAAGCAGGGTTAGGAACAACATAGTGAATGCCTCAAATGAGTCCCTTCATGGCTCATATGGGCTTGATGTGGCTTCATGGCTCAACCAAAATGATTTTATTCCACTTATATTCACCCAATCTTCAATTTTCCAAATTTTCAACTTTTGACCCCCGGGACCCTACACCCGCCTAACCTACCAAATGCCCTTGAAACTACCCAAAATTTCCAAAATCACCTAAATTACCCAAAATTCCCCAAAATCAATCCCAAACATTTCCACATTACTCAAATTGATCATCCATAACCAAAAATACCAAAAATTCCAAAAATACCTCCCAATACCCTCCAAATACCTAAAATACCCTCTCGACTCCAAAAATCCAAAAATTCAGAAAATTCCCGTAAAATTCCAGAAAATCCCAAATATTCCCAATTTCATTTTGTTCAACTACAACATGGGCCAATTTTGTCAATTTACCCCACTTTTATCAAAACCCCCAACTCGACCCATTTTAACCCAAAGTAAACCCAATGTCAAACCAAACCTACCCAATTGACCCAAATTCTGGTCCAATTCAATTCTAAACTTCAGTTCAACATCCCCAACACCAATCTAGACCCAATCCAAGTCCAATTTGATTGACATTTGGATCCAATTTCACTTTTGGCCTTAAAGCCCAATTTGGACCCATGACCCAAACTTAGCCCAAACTCACCCAATTCAACTCCAATTAACCCCAAATCTTTTCTAAACCTTCCTTAACATCCCCATAAACATTTCCCAACATTAATTTTACATCAATTTCAACTCTAACCCAACTTTGGCCCATGGTAGCCCATTTTGGCCCACCTTAGCCTCTTTACCAAAAGGCCCATATCCAACCCAATTCAAACCCAAATCACCTCAAATTTGTTTCAAACCACTCATGACACATCCCTAAACCAAACTTAACAATTATTTGGCCCAAGCCTTTACCAAAATTTCATCCCAAAATCCATTTTAAAATTCAAAAGCCCACTTTCCTAAACCATTTAAAAGCCCATCTAAAACCATTTCAATGAGCCCAAAATCTACCCTAAAGCCCACATGACATTTCCATTTGCCATCCATTTAATCAAAGCCATTCCCTAAGTTATAATCCCATCATCAAATAATTCCAAATCAAGCCTCATGCTAAATCACCCCTAAATACCAAAATTTTTCTTAAATCCATTTCCATGAAATCGACTCGACTTTTCCCAAGCCAAAGGTGAGCCATGAAGCCATGCATGAGCCACATGGAAGCCATGAGAGCCTCTTTACATGTCACCATGCCATTTTGGGCAAAAGGAGGAGACTCTTTCCTTAATTCCTAAAGGTGATTAACCACTCCCATGATTCCACTCAAATCTTGCTTAAGCTTAATCGTACTTGGATGGTGACCATTCCCCACCGATTAAGCCGACCTAAATCACTTT
>JAKZJZ010002998.1:0-11770 GCA_022702705.1 Papilionanthe hookeriana x Papilionanthe teres | reverse complement strand
TTGGGCTTATTGTATAAAAAAAATGATCTTAATTTATTAGAATTAAATAAAAATATGACACAAAATAAGACGCAACGTACCAGACATCGCTATGTGGGGTTAAGGTTGGTTATTGTTGTTGTAATAGCCATTTGAATTAGATTCAAGCTATTAAAATCCTAAATTTTCGATTGACAAGATGACAAGAAAATGTTGAATAAGTTTATTTGGACTTGAATAACTACAAACTTTGAGAATAGAGTCTGAATAGATGGATGGATAGCAATCATACCACTCCTGAGGAAATATGGAAGCCCTAAAATTTCTTGCAACTACGAACGTTTTTATTGAAAATTTTCCTTGTAAACAGAGATAATTAAGAGAGAATAAAGCTTGCTCGATCAAGAAAGATTTATTGATGATTAATCGACTCCGCAAAAGACTAATTTTATTTTCAATGTTTCACCTTATTTGCTGTGCCATTAATCTGAGTTAACTATGAAGAAAAAATAATTCAATAATTAGTATTCAAATATTATAAGAAACTCATTTTTCAAAAAAGAAAAGAAGAATGATAATCCACTTCCAATGAATCCTACAAACAGAAAAGAACAATGCGCGTAAAAGAATATGATATGATTTAATAAACCTCACAGAACAGAAAGCAATGGTGTTTTTTTATTGTAAAATTTTGAAGTGGATTGTAATTCTTTTAAATGAATTTTAAGAAATTAATATTTGATATGGCCAATTAAAAATACAATGTAAAATATGAATGAATTTAAAATTTACATAATTATATTTTGCTAAATTAAATTCAATTAATTTAACCAAATAAGATAATTACACAAATGATTAATGCAAAATAATATTGACCGGCTGCCCCATCCACCGGACTCGACTCACCAGCCCAGTAGTTGCCAGCCGCACACCACCCGATCGTCACGGCCGCCCACCCAACACACTGCAGCCTGTAGCTGCTACCACCAGCCTCCATCACCCGCAACATGCCTCGCCACTTCCAACTCCCTTCCCACCATGCCCCCTGCCGATGGAAGACCTCTTGCCAATTACCAGCCTCCCGCTTCTAGCCTCATTCTCGCTGCCACCGTCGAATATAACCCAACCATCCGCCAATCATGTTTTATATATTTTCACATGCATTATTTTAAATTAGACCACCATATGTGATGTGAATAATTATTGCAACATATCCTGAGCTTGATAATACGAGAATAATAAAAAAAACAGAATAACAGTAATAACAAAATAATGGGACAATACATACAGACAATCCGAAAATTGCTATTTAAAAATCAACCACCCTTGTCCATTTTTCAAATTCACACTTGAGCATCAATATTTGATAAAAACCCAACCCATATTTTTCATTTTTATCAAATTCTCAATAATTTGATACTATCATTTCGGTAGTTCAAAAAAACAATCTGGGTGATAAATATTAACGTTTCAGGTTGTATTTAGTTATCCCTAAAAGATAATTATGTACACAGTTCCTATTAGCCAACTGCGACCAAACCCACGATCAGATTAAATTTAACTCACATCTGCTCTAATGGATACAACAAAAGAGCAAACATCGAGCTAAAAGTGCAGTTAGTACTAGATTCAACTACAAATACCATACAATTAACAGAATCATTTAAATTCAAGCAATTATTTAAACAGTTGAATGTATTTTAACATTTATTCACACACATTAATAATTTTAAAAAATAGCAAATTAACCAAAATAAGATTTCAGTTTTGCCAGTTCATTGAGTATAATTTATCAAAACCAAGCAAACTCATGATGAAATTACTCAATAAAAAAATCAATCAATCATCTCCGCATTGTTAATTATATTGCACCCCATTATTCCACCCAATGAGTAGCACTAACAGACGGATCTACCTACATATTATTAGAACATTCTATATAATTCCATGTTCAGACTATTATTTATATTTAACCATTGAAATTATCACAAGAAAATTTAAATAGTATGTTTTTTAAATGAGAAATAATTAATCAATTGGTTTCAATAAATTAAGCTGAAAAAAAAGGTGATGTTTGGTCCAAGAAAACTCACACCGTATGTAAAACCAACATCGCAGGTATCAATTTACAAAGTGGGTTAAAAAAAGGAAGACTTTCCTACGAAAACATCCAGCAATAGTCGAATTGTCAAAACAAATTTTCCCTCGACAGCTTCACCTCAATTTCTAGTTTTACATCGTTCTTAAGTTGTAGAATACGTAAGAAAAAAGATGGAGAACGTTCACACATCATGAAATATTTTTTGCAGCCCCACTACCACTGATGAGTCTTCTCAAGTGAGACATTCGCTAGATTGTACATACTCACAAATTTTCATTGATTAACGATCAATACAAAACAGCAAATTAAAAAAAAAAAATCCTAAGAACAAGGTAATATGAAGAGTCAAAACCTGAAGTGTAATTTTAACAGGGAAATAAAACAAATAATGGATGAGATATATTAATATGGATCACGTTCTGACAAACCAAAACAGAAAACCGTGAAATAAAACTATAGCCAGGCAAAGGCAAGAATAATAAATTCAGCAAAAAAATTCAACTAAAAACCACAACCAATCGATCCTCCTAAAAGAACTTCAAAATCAGCTAGAAATAACAACCTAAACGAATTTATAGGGAAAAAAACCTAAAGGTCTAAAAATTTTCAATGGCCGTATTTGGTTTAAGTCTCTCTAAAGTGAGCTTCTATGTATAGATTGACGCAACCAAAAAACATTAAAAGAAAATCCCAATGTGGCTTAAAAATATTCCACTAAAGCTAAAATGAGTTGCAACCACACGTGTATGTCATAATCTTAATGCAGAACTACATAAGGTTTCCCTACTATTAAAACTAAGCCTAGATGCTACATTTGTCACTTTTAGTTTAGTCAATAATAAATATGCTTCGCAATATGCAAATAAAAAGCAGCAAACATACCTATAGAAACAATCACAAATATGTCAACATCTTAAAGTAGCTCTAAATAAGTCTACAAATAAAACCAACTCTAGGAACAACACCATAGAAAATGTGGCTACAGATAACTATCCAATACAGATGATACCCTTCCAGAATGATGCAGACGGACAAGCAAACAAGCCTATAGTGTAGTTCACGAAATACTTCTAGAAGATCATAAGGCTAGCAGACATCTAGCAATTTTCTGACCCTTCTGATCTAAAGAGTAAAGACTGTTGCCTGAATATCTGCTGAACTAAAAACAGGTGCCTGCAAATAACTGCTGAACTAAATAGAGCTGGTGCCTGAGAATACCTTCAGAACTAAATAAAGACTGGTGCCTGAGAAACAAACACCTAGAGCAGAATGAGCAGCAACCTAACGTGCATATGGGTGGTACCGACCAGTTGGTCCAGCACCGGCACCATAGCTTCCCCTACCTCCATACAATCCACCACCACTTGAGCCATAACCAGCACCTGCACCAGAATCATAACCTCCTCCATAACTGGATCCACTATAACTTCCAAAACCCTCATCACGACCATATCCCCCACCACCAAAGCCACCAGCACCATATCCCCCGCCAAAGCCTCCACCATATGAGCCAAGGCGACTAGAGTAACCAAGTGATGACTCACCTCTATAACCACCTAGGCCACCACCACCAAAACTTCCATATCCACCACCGCTAAATTCATCAGCTCCACCACCATAACCACCAAGCCTAGGACCCAAACCTCCAGCTCCTCTATAGGACGAAGGACCAAACCCTCCTCCACCAAACCCACCAAAAGAGCCTCCACCATATCCACCAAGTCCATCACCATAGGAACGATCCCTAAATTCACTACCATAATGAGAAGGTGGTGCACTAGAGGGTTTCTTTGGTTCAGCCTTCTTGATCTCCACCTACAATGAAGCAGGAATAATAAGCTATGCCCTTTAACTACTGCTCTATACAGTGAAATCTTAATAGTAACTTATACCTGCAGTATCAAAAGGTCAGACTAAAAGAAAGAAAACAAATGAAGACTCCTAAAACATACAAGTTCGACAATTAAGTGAAGAAGTATGAAATTATGACTGTCATTCTGAAGGTGCTTGAAAAGAGCAAACATAATGGATGAACATTTTATGGGAAAACCATTAAAAGACTCAACAAAACCGTATGACTTAAGCTCAAAGATCAGTATGAGAATGAGACCCAAAATACTGATTACACGCATTACAAAACTCACCTGACTACCAGCTAGTTCTATCATATTGCCATTAGACAATAATTCATCAACTACTTTCTCAGAATCAAAGATTATGAAACCAAAGCCTCGAGATCTCTTGGTGATATGATCACTAATGATTTCATGCTCCACAACCTTTCCATATTTGGAGAAGAAACTCTTGAATTCATCTAACAAATAAAAAAGCGTGAAATTAATTCTCCATTACAGTGATAGTACCCATCCATACTCATGAAGCACAAAGTAAATGCATTCAAATAAAAATAAATAAATACCTGATGTCACAGTTGATGGTATGCCTCCAACAAATATCTTCTTTGTTTTGAAATCTTTAGACTGAGCAGAGCCTTTGGGAATGGTTCTTTTAATCTCAACCTTCAAAATCACATAAAAAGTGCAATAAGTAATGTTAAAAACATCAATAGACCATCGAACATAAATAAGCATTAGAAAGAAAAACAAACACAGTTCAACAGCAGCTAGGGTTATAAAAGGATTATAAAAGAATCACGTTATTGCAGACAAAACTGTAAACAGATTTGAAATTTCTAACCAGAAATATCATATAGTAAACTAAAGTGACAAAAAACACAAAGTATACATATAAAGTATCAAATAATGTAAAATATCCAACAAATAAGAATATACATCAAAAGCAAACATCACAACCCCTTTTCACACATGATTAGAATCTACCTAAACTCCCAACAAGCTGAAATAAAACTGAAAAAGAATCAGTTACGATCTCAACCAACTTGCTTCAGAAAGGTGAAAAGCCCTAAAAGCAGCACTAATGAGTTGCAAATCATCATTCATGTAACAAACAATTGAAGTTTATTTTAATATGAAAATAAGAGAACTAATAAAAAAATAGAATGATAATAGATTAGAATGAATCTCACAATTGCCCGTGGATTCATGATCTTAAATAAGGATTCCTGAATTGCAACAGTGGTAGAAATACATATTAAGTCAGTAATTGGATCGCTTGTTACCCACTAGAAAGGACATGGAAAGCAATTAAAACATTTGCATTAAAAATTCAATAAAGAAATGTCTATTAACCACAAATAAGATTATAGAGTATTACATGAACTCATAGAAACAAGTATGCAATACCAGGTAAAACATGGAGCAAACAGTCAGAAAGTTCTCAAAAACAATTACCTGTTTCCCATTTATCACATGATTGTCCTCTATAACTTTATCAACAACAGATGGATCCGAATATGTGATGAACCCAAATCCCCTGGGCTGTTGGGTGAACCGATCCTTCATAATTACTGAGTCTATTATTTCGCCATACTTTCCAAAATGCTTCAGGAATGTGGCTATTGAAACAAAAATAGTGAAATTAGAAAACACAAATAGGTAGGAAAAAAAACAAAATGCATGATATAACATAACCACACTTGGCCATAACCTATCATATCAATTTTAATTAAAAAAAAAACAGCACGCTAGCAAAATGGAACAAAATCATGGCGAGTATTTTAGCAAAAATTTAATAAAGAAATGTTAAATTGTCGTCTAAGAAGAATAAATGAACCGAATAGATAAGTCATTAATAGCCAACCTTTTGATCCATTATCAAGAAAGAGGCATCACATAAAAGATTTTGCCACTCAAAATCAATTAGCATGCACCACGTTAATAATGAATGCACCACAATAGATTCAGAAAAGGACTGTATTGTTACCAAGGACAGATTCATTTCTGAGTCTGCATCTTGATTAGAAATGATGTTATGATTCATTACAAGGGGATTCCTAAAGTTCACAGGATATTGTGTATTGGTAGATGCATTTACTTTTAGCAGGGCACTTCTCTAATGAAAATATACCTATGATATCAATTATATAAGAATTAAAATCGGCAAGAAATGCAGCAATTGTCCTAACCAGAGCCAATGAAACCCTAACAATAACAAAAAAACCTTCTCTAAGTTGTCCGGAAATGGTTCATATGGTTCTCAACGACCTTAACACAAATTTTTTTAAAACATCTTGACCTCTTTGGGAAGAAGAGAGTTATATCTGCTGGGAAAATAGTAGGGCAAACTTCCAAACACGGAATCCTAATTATTTTCCCGATCAATAATAAACTTACCATATCTAGTGGTTTAGAGTCGTACCATTTCAGGGAAACAAACATCTTCATTGGGCCTATATATATTTTCAAGAGATCAATTCAAAATAACCAATAACTATTCGATCATAAAAAGCTCTTCAAATAGCATTAGCATCCACTTATTTTTATTTTTATAATTAAAATATGAATTAATTTACATCGTACTTTTGTACTTATTTGGCCATCAAATGTGAAATAACCAATGATTACATAACCTATTAAAAAAGACAAAACAGTAGGGGTAAAAAACAACACATGAACATAACCAGACTTGGTCATAAGATATCACATCAATTATAATAAAAAAGATAGCACACTCACAAAATGGAATAAATCAAAACGAGTATATTAGCAAAAATTAAATACAGAAATGCTAATTTGTCATTTAAGAAGAATAAATGGACAATTAATGAAGTAGTTAATAGCCACGTTTTTATCCATTATCAAGAAAGAGACATCACATAAAAGATTTTGCCGCTCCAAATCAATTAGCATACACCTTAATAATGAATGCACCACAATAGATTCAGAAAAGTAGAGTTGTTACCAAGGACAGATTTACTTCAGAGTCTTCATCCCGATTAGAAGTGAGGTTATGATTCATTACAAGGGAATTCCTTAAGTTCACAGGACTAGATGCATTTACTTTTACCAGGGGCATTTCTCCAATGAAAATATGCCTACGATTATCAATTATATAGGATTTAAAATCAGCAAGAAATACAACAGTTGTCCTACCAGGGCCAATGAAACCATAATAATAATAAAAATCTTCCTTCTTAAGTTCTCTGGAAATGGCTATAGGGTTATCAATGGCCTTGGAAACAAATTTTTTAGCACACCTTGACGAGAGTTACAACTGCTGGGCAAATAGTCGGACAAACTTCTAAACTCAGGATCCTACATATTTCCCAGATCAATCATACATTACTTTGTTTTCTCTAAAAACTATGCAACTTATTGTTCCCATTATAATATTTTTACAATATAATCCCGAAGTTGACAAACACATGTTTCTACCAATTCATGATTCTAAAATTTCAATCATTAAAATTCATCTCTCATTGGCCTGTGTCAAAACATCAATAATTTTCTTGAATAAATTACAAGAAGATTGTGAATGTACAATATATAAAAAGAGTCATCAAAATACCAAGGGTGAATCCTAATTTTTAATAATGATCTTTTAAAATTTTATCATACCTCCTGTTTTAGAGTTGAACCATTAAAAAAAATAAAAATCTTCATTGAGCCTATAAATATGCTCAAGATCATTTCAAAATGACAAGCAATAACCATTTGATCATAAAAAGCTCTTCAAATAGCATTTGTATATACTTATTTTTTATATTTATAATTAAACTATTTCAACTAATTTACACCATAATTTTGTACTTATTTAGCCACCAAATGTGAAATAACCAATAGCTCTAAAAAACTATATAGTTTTATACAAACATGCCTTTCTTTCAAAGAAAAAGCATACTATTTATTTCCTTACAAAATATTGTGTTGATGAGAATTTAAATCACATATTTAACTTTAATATCTCAGGTACAGTAGAACTATAATAGTGTTGAAGAATTTATCCATTTCATTGTAGTGGTTACTCTTGAAGACAGCACAAGGGTATAAAATTCATTCAGTTGCACCTGCACTTTATCTTTTCCCGTTTACATTGAATGGGATAACCTAACAAGTTTGTCCTTATATGTGCATGCGCACATGTAAACAAATCTGCAATGATAGCCTCGTCCATTAAAAAAACTAAATAAATGATAGAGTTGAGAAAAACCTTCATTGCATGAAATAATAATTAGCATAAATAGCATTTCAATTAATTATTAATTAGTAAGTTACTAAACTAATTTAATACAAAAATTTCTATATGGTATTCAAACCACAAATAATAGAATTTTTAGTTAAATATTTTTACTGATTAATATTAACTATTAAGACAAATATAATCTTTGGAAAAACAAATTTGCCTAAATTAATTGAACAATTATTTAAATTTAATGTAATAGAACTTACTCGTAAAACTACCTAAGATTTATCAAAATTATCTATTAATAGGAACCCAAAAATGTAATCTAGTACCCAAAATTTCTGAAGCACTTGATAGAAGGTAACGAGAAAGCCACGGTGGAAGCTTTTAATTTATTCAACACAATAATTTCTATATGGTTGTCGAACGACAAGTAATACAAGTATTAGTTCATATTTTTAGAGATTAATATTAATTATTAATACTAATTTGATTTTTTTTAAAAACAGATTTGTCTAATTTATTTGATTAATTACTGACATTTTTAAAGGTTTGTGAGTTTCGAGCCCGAGAAGTTTCTATGGAATGCATCCAACTATCATATTTAGCACAACCTAGTTGTATAAAATAATGGAATGGGCAAATAGTCCGAACTGCTTAAACCTATAGCTTTCTTACTAACACATGAGTTTCATAAGATGAACTTTCGGTGCAGTACGTCGAACTATCTTCTTTAGCAAAACCTGGTTTTATAAAATAATGGAACAGGCAAATAGTACAAAGTGCTTAAATCTAGACCTTTCTAACTAACACGTGAATCTCTTAGTATAAAACAACTACTAAGCATCTCCGCCAATATTATCAGGGAAGCGCGCATGAAAACATATACAAATCCATCTAATTATATCAAATACTGATTCCTTAAATGTGAACATCTTACATGTAAAAATAAATTACAAAAAAATATCACCAAAAATCCAAATTTTAAAGGATTGAACCATGGCATATATTTAGATCATAGAGTAGTATAGAAAGACGAAATAATCTATCAAAATGAAAGATCTCCTTGATAGTGTAATCTTTAGATCACTACACCATAAATTCGATAGTGTAATCTATAGATCACTATACCATAAATACTTAAAGGTTAAATTAAACAGATCATTATGAAATAAATAAAACTACATTATTATGCCAAAACAATCTATAACGCCGGTATTCCACCCTATATCAACGATTATTAGATTCTTCTAGGGCATCATATCATCAAAAACTAAAATCCATCAATAAACAAATAAAACTAACCCATGCTCGTGTCCTTGGGAAGCCCACCGATGAAGATCTTCCTGCAGGCCGAGAAAATGTTAGAAGACGAAAAAGTATCAAGAGAAAAAGATCGGCCCAGGTGATAGGAGAGGAAAACTCACCCGGGGCTCGCACCATCATGCTCGGAGTTCTTAGGATCGTCTTTCCGGGATGCCATCTGATCCTCTTTACAAGAAAGCTAGGGTTACGCCGTCGAGAGGCGCACAATATAGGCTAGGGTTTCAATCGAGACTCCACAAAAGGATATTTATAGAGAGACTTCGGTCGGTCTTTCTAAGGCGGTAAATAGTTAGCGGTCTGGAAGGTTCCCCGTTCCTCCGTCATCTTTCTGGCCGGTACCTTTAATCTGGACCGTTGATCGACGCCAGTGCCCGATTTGCTTGGCCAATCCCTTGAATTTCTATTATTATAAATAATTGGTTTATTTTGACAAAAAAAGAAAAATAAGTTGAGGAAAATGGGAAGTTTAAATTTTAATACTTAAATAAAAGTTGAATTAGAAGTTTAATCAAACAATATAATAAATGTATAATTATTTTAATATATTTTAACTAAATGTGCTCTAATAAAATTTTTATTAATAAATAATATTTTAATTTTAGATACTTCACTTTTAAATATTTTAAATAATATTTTAAATCAAAAGTTTGAGATGTGACATTTTTTTACTCTTAATTGAAATTTTTTTTTTCTTCTTATCAAAATAAAAACGTTAAAATTAAAAAATATTAAAATCAATCAGTTATTTATAAATTAGATCAATTCGCTGATTCATAGGATCAATCTTAGTTTTGAATTGTTTAATTCTGATTTTGTACATAAATATATTTGAGCTTAAATCAAACTAGTCAAATGATTGATCCACAACTAAATCGGTCGAACAATCAGTTAAGTTTTAAAATTATGGTTAAATTATTATGAATAGATTATATCCACCGGAAAACTTTTATATTATAAATGTAATATATTGTTGAAATAAAAAAATAAATTAATTGAAAAAATAACTTCAAAAAGCTTTGAAATTTAATTGAAAATATAAGCATCCTCAAATAAAGACTTTAATTGTGAAAATATAATACTATTATACAAATATTAAACAAATTTGCTAAAAAGTTATAGCTAAAAGTAAAATAAAGTTATTAAAAGAAACATTATAAAAGAATCACAAAAACCTATTTGTGATGGCTGAAAATATTAAGTTGTAAAATGTTCACAAAAAAAATAAATATTGAAAATTACTATGAACATTATGAACTTTTTTCTTAAAAAATTGAACAAAAATATTTATATAATTATCAATATCATAACTATTAAGTGTTTGTTTGGAAATGCTTGAACTATTTATAAAAAGTCCAGGTTTTGAAAACTGTATCAGATATTAAGCAAGTAGAGAGTGAAGGTTCAGTGTTCAAATGTTGGATTATGGTTCAATTGGTAAATCATAAAATCATTTAAATATGACATAAATGATGTAATAATAATATAACATTTGCAATTTAAAAAAAATTATTATAAAATATAAGATAAACACCTTAATATTTAAAAAACTAATATTTTACTTGTAACATTATTGGTTCTTTAAACTATTATATTGTTTTTTATTCGGAAATTGATTTCCTAAAAAGTAATGATGATAAGAACAAATTAGTACCACCCATATATGTAAGAAATTTGTGTTTGAACTTTATGACACAAATTCTAATATTACATAATAGCCAAGATCTTTTAAATTCATAATTTTTACATATCCATAATAAAGTAATACATACATGTATTTATGATGACAAAATTCGATCTTAAAAATTTGATCTTGAAAGAGATTGGGTTTCTCTCTCTAATCTCTTTCTACTTTATATACTTTTGATTGAGGAAAATGTGCGGGATGTGTTAGGAAGAGAGATGACACATTCTCTAAATTATGCTCTATTTAACCGCAATCCATCAAGGGGGTTAATAACCAATAGGATTTATGATAATTTAATAAATTAATTGATTTTTATTATTAAAATCAATGACATAAGTTAGTAATCTCTATTCATTTTAGAGGTTACATGAGTTATAAATATAAATATCATAAGTTATCATAAGTTATGACATAAATAACATAAGTTTTCATGAGTTATAAAAATTAATAACTTAAGTTATCATTTATTATGACATAAGTTAAGAAAATAAATAACTTAAGTTATCATGAGTTATAAAGATAAATAACTTAAGTTATAATTTATGATAACTTAAGTTATCATGAGTTATAAAAATAAATAACATAAGTTAAAATTTATTATAACATAAGTTATGAGTTAAGAAAATAAAGAATTTATG
>JAKZJZ010002997.1:0-11772 GCA_022702705.1 Papilionanthe hookeriana x Papilionanthe teres | reverse complement strand
GTTATTGATTTTTCAAATTCATGTTACTTTTTTGAGTATTTTAATTCTAATAATTAGCATGTTGTGAAATAAATTCTAGGAAAATTTGGTGATATCTCTTATGACCAGAGGACCCTAGGAAAAATAGGTTTTGAGTTAGTTCATTTAAATTAACCCTAATTGGCTTAAACACCCAAAATAGATCCCTAATTAATTAGAGTTAACCATACATCAAATTGACTTGAAATCAATTCTCCATTAATCTTTAGGATCAGAGGAACACACCATAAAAATTTGAAGTCAATTGGACTTGGTTAGCCCTACTAAATGGGTTGATTAAGCCACTTAGTCATTTTAAACTTTAAAAATTCATAACTTTCAAAATATCTTTCAAAAATTCACCAAATTGATTTTGGAGCCTCTCTGATATTAGAGGAATTTAAGAAAATTAAAATTTCAATTTTCTAAAAAAGTTGATTTTTAATGTTATTTTAATATTTTTAATAATTAAAAAATAATAAAAATCACAAAAATAATAAAATTCACCAAAATGTCACATTTTGAATTTTAATCACTTAGGAACAAACCCCATATTTTTCTTAGGTCTATTTAATGAGATATTAAATTTTAAAGCTCTAGGGTAATTTTAAAATTAAAAAAATGTATTTTCTAGTATTTTAACTAAAATAATTATAATAAATCATAGAAAAATCATAAAATTGCAAAAATTGATTCTCTAATTTCCTTGATATCATAGAGATTTTTGAAAAATATAAAATTCATTTTTCAACATTTATTTTATTTTTAAATTAATTAACACTCCAAAACTTAAAATAATTATAATAAAAATAATATAATTCAAAAAATCACTAAAATTGGTCCAAGTGGTCCTCTAGTCATTAGGAATGTCCCCTAATTTTCTTAAGGACAGAAACTTTCCCTTGGTCATGTTACTAAATTTTTCTTGGAAATTTCTATTTTCTACCAAAAATAATTATATAAATAAATTAAATACAGAAAAATCACATTTTCTCCTCTCATGTCTTTATTGACATATGAGTGAACTCACATAAAATTTTAAGTTCATTTAAGCTCAATTTTGTGAGTTATGAAATTATTAAGCTTAAAGGGCAAAGTGGTAATTAAAATTTTAATCCTTAATAAAAACTTTAGGTTTAATAAAAAATTAACAAGTAAAATATTTGATCCTAATCTGATTTGGATGATTGAAACTTAAATAATTAGAGGGTAGAAACCCATTAAGCAATTTAAAATAATTAAACCTTAATTGAATAATTGATTAAATTTGGGAAGAATAATAAAATCGAATTATTAAAATAGTGGATATTATTAGGAAGAGATTTATTCTTTAATTTAAAAATCCCTAAATTAATCATCTCATTAATATTCAATTTTTTTTTAATTAAAATGATAACTCAAATATAAAATATTAAAAGATTTAATCATTAAACTAAAGTTAAGTTATTAAACTCTTTTAAAATTTCAATTAAAGTTAAAAATAAAATTAAATTAAAAATTAAATTAAATTAAATTAATTAAATTGAATTAAGTTAAATTAAATCAGATTAAATTAAATTAAAAATTAAATTAAATTAAATTAAATAAACAAATTAAATTAAATTAAATTAAATTAAATAAATAAAATCAAATTTAGATTAAATTAAATTAAATAAACAAATTAAATAAAATAAAATTAAATTAAATTAAATTAAATTAAATTAAATTAAATTAAAATTAAAATTAAAATCAAATTAAATTAAATTAAAGGAAGTTAAATCAAATTAAAATTAATTTAACATCAAACCAAATTAAATTGAATTAAATTGAACTAAATTGAATTAAATTAAATTAAGTTAAAAATTAAATTAAATTAAATTAAATTAAATTGAATTAAATATAACATCACCAAAGACATAAAGAATTCAAAATAAATCTAAAATAACTCAACACTATTCCAAATTTAAACCCATTAATCGAATTCAAACTAAATCATAAATTTACCCTCGAAAGCTTTAGTTGTCATAACTCTTAAACGTAATATTAAATGAAATGTTATTTCACTTATAGTGACATTCAAACATCCTAGTTCACTCGAGTAAGATAATAACAAAACTTAACTAAACCTCTGACGGTTAATTCATCCGTGTAATCGAATTCATTTGGACTTAAAACAATCCTAAAACATTGAAAAGATGTTTAAGATTCATCTAAGCACTTCCTCGATATGATAGGATGTTCATAAGAACAATCGAACTTAATTGTTCTTTGATGAAGAAAATCGTCTTCAAACAAAAACACAAGGAACCTAGACGTCATAGGAAATCGACTAGCTATGGATTAGGAACTTGGTAGAAAAGCATAACCCTTACCTTAGCTTTACCTAGGATCTTGCTTAAATATTCTAATTGTGTTTTAAGTGCAGCTTGGGGCGACGGGAAGACCCTCCAGGTACGCTTTTATTTTATTGCAATTTACTTTCTCGCAATTTACATTATTGCAATTTATTTAACTGCATTGCACTTACTTTTCTTGCATGATAAACAACTGTTGCATGAAAATCCACACCTTTAGGATAGTCCCTGAAACTGAAACCAAAACTAAGTTAAAAGTTATTGCAAGATAAAATTCACCGCCACAACTCTTCAAAATATAAAACAACTCAAAATTTAATCACAAACAGAACACAAAACTACAATTACAACTAAATTAAAACGCCCTGTTGGATGATCGGGAATACCTCGTATGATGTAACCTACGTGTTGCTAACTGGATTTCCCACGGTCTAAATGAAAGTGTGGAACTCATTCAGTTGAGTTTAGCAAATTCATCTGGACTAAGTGAATCCGATAAAAATAATGATGCCGGAAGGATGGAACCGCGGGATCTTAACCGGTGTCGTTATAATCAACTTTAAGATTTGTTTTAATTAAAATATTGAAAACACTTGGAAATTAAGATTTTCTCTAAACCAAAACACTTTTCTCATCCCCTGATTTATGACTTCTAAAATTAAACCTCTGCAACAACAAGGAGCTCGGAGCATGGTGGGCAGCACGACCATCGTCACCAGCAAAACTTGGGTCTACTTCAGCAAAGCTTTCTTAGAATTAAATAACCAAGCCATAGGACTTCGAGGTAGTTTGCCTAGTGCAACATAAATCCTCAACTCTTCGTTAGGCATTTGCATTGCAAATTAAGCCCTAACCGGTCTTAAGATTCCGAGGTAGTCGTCTGATACGACATAAACCCTCACATCTTCGAGGCTATTTGTATGATTCTATCATATAAATATAAGCCCTAATTAATTAAAATTGGCAAGACTGAAATGTTAAATAGACATTAGGATTTTCCTAAATTCAAGCCAAACAATAGGATAGTCGGGAAATTACCGAAGTTAATTTCGAATCTGTGATTTCTCCTACCTTTCTTCCTTTGAATTCTCAAAACAAAATGTTCCAAACTTGATCCATTCCCTATTGAAATTCCAGAATTCAATCCCTTGAAAACTTAAATTTTGAAATTCATGACAGCAGAATTATTGATTATTATCGAGAGTTTTCTTAGGTGATTCCCGTCACTTAAGATGTAATTAACTATAGGGGCTTGCCCTTATAAGGAATTTTAAAGAACCCGTGTAATATAAACCCTGTTTAATGCTTTCATATTAAGCAGGGAATTTGTCGGCTTATAAAATTGGTTCGCGGACCAAACGGATGTTACAAATATTTTAGTTTGTTTATCGAGCCCCACCATCGAGCGATCGTGTCTATCCTTGGGATAGATACACGGTTTAGTGGTGCGGTGCTCGTTTATATAAACTATTTGGGATGTGAGATGGGTTTGATTCCATATCTTAAAATCTTCAAATTTAAAATTATTTTCAAAATCAAATACTACTTTTCAAATTATTTATTTAAATTAAATTAAAAATTCACCAACAATTTCTGTCAGGCGACCCCCTTTTCAAAATAAAACACACAACCTAAAAATATGCTGATAGGGGATTCGCAGTTAATCATTCAACAGATCGCCGGACAGTACAGAATTTTAAAACCAAGACTCGCGCAATACTTCCAGTATGTCATACAATTGTTGGAACAAATTCCAAATGTGACAATCTACAAAATTCCCAGAAAAGAAAATGCTTTAGCAGATGCGTTAGCTCGCCTCGCAAAAGAATTTGCCTGTTTGCAAGATGAGTCAGTGGAAGTGTCAGTTCACGGACGTCAGGTCCTATCACAGCTTGACATAGACACAATACACAAATCAGAAAAAGAAAAAGGATCAGTTGCAACAGTGGATGTAAAACACAGAAGATCGGCGACGACCATTAGTAGACTACCCGCAAACAGGAAAACTACCAAACGACAGGTCGCTAGCCCATCGGATCAAGAAAAGAACTCGTCCTACGCATTAATAAACAACACCTTGTACGTAAGGTCTTTCGATCAAATGTGGCTAAGATGCCTAAGCGGGTCCGAGGCCCGTGAAATCGTTAAAGAGTCGCATTCGGGACTCCGTGGCGCTCACTCGCCGAGTCCGAAGATGAAAATGAAAATTAAAAGACTAGGGTGCTACCGGCCCTCGATGATGACCGACCGCATGAAAATCGCCAAGAACTGTCACCAATGCCAAGTGCACGGAGTGGTTCTACACTAACCTCCAAATGTGCTACATCCGACAATTGCGTCGTGGCCATTTGAATGTTGGGGCACGGATATAGTGGGTCCAATAGAACCACCATCTTCAAAGGGACATCGCTTCATTTTTGCGGCTACATATTACTTTCCAAGTGGGCAGAGGAAGTTCCACTCAGAGAAGTTAAAGCACACCACGTGCTACAGTTTTTCAAGAACCAAGTTGTCTACTGCGTTTCGGAGTGCCGCGTGCAGATCATCTCGGATAATGGGTCCGCATTCGAAGCACACAAATCAACAATTTTGTCGGAGACACGGAATCGACCGGCGATATTCAACAATTTACTACCCAAGAGCAAACGGCCCGACCGAGGCTTTTAATAAAACTCTCGTTCAAATCTTAAAGAAAACTTTGGACGATAATAAGATAAATTGGCACGAGAAGTTGTTAGAAGCCTTATGGGCCTACCGGACAACCTTCAGAACTCCTACTCAAGCTACACCTTACGCTCTGGTGTATGGGTCCAAGGCAGTGTTACCTTTAGAGGTTCGGCTTCCTTCACTCGAATTGCGAGTTACAAACAAGATCACGACGAGAAGAGAATGCCAAATTACGACTAGAAGAATTAGAAAGCCCGGAAGGGAGAAGACTTGCAAGCACAGCGGAATTTAGAACTATACCAAGCTAAGATGGTTCAAGCCCATGACAAGCCGGTCCGCCCAAGAACCTTCAAAGTTGGTGACTTAGTTCTCGTTCTCAAGAGACCTATTCTCGCACACCGCAAGATAGGAGGAAAATTTGAACCCACTTGGGAAGGACCGTTTGTGGTTGAAGCAGTATACTCAGGAGGTTCCTACCAGCTAGTGAATTGCCAAGGAGAACGACATATGCTTCCGATCAATGGACGATACTAGAAAAAGTATTACACCACCTAATGTTTCGAAGGAATGAATTCTTCATCCCTAAGAAGCACGGGCGAAGTAATTACTTATGACTGGGTCCGAACCCAAAAGTAATAAAAATGTGCTAAAATAAATAAAATCATGATAATAAAATTTTCCTTGTTTTCTCTTCCATATCAAGATCTTTTTCCTGATCTTTTCCCACTTCATTCCTGTTAAATTCGAAAATGTAAAAAATATATATAAAAAAAATGTCTTTAATAAACGTTTTCTTAATGTTCTTGTTCTTAGTACAGCCCCTGATCCTTCTCCTTGTCTTTTCGCAGGGAAATGTCGAACGGGCGGTTGGTCCTGAACTTTAAGAATGGCGTAAGCCTTGCACTCGATGAAAAGAGGGTGAAAGATGGAGCGATAATCGAGATTGACTCGGCTTTCGCACCGGCAGGCCTACGAGTACGAGGAAAGTGACTCGGGTCCCGGCTGATCGAGAAGAACCGCCGCCGGCAGACAAGGTGATGAGAGTGGGTGGCCCAAGCCACCAATCCAGAGAAGAAGAAGAGAAAGGCAAATACCGAAGAAGACAAGAAAATGAAATCCGTAGTCGCTACGGCGGAGGGCGAGCTTGTCAGCGCCGCGCCCACGTAAATTCAAGAAGTTCGAAGGGCTACTCTCATGCCCACGCAACGAAGAAATAAGAATCGCCGTATCCGTAAGATGTTAACAAAACTAGCTGCGGACCGCGACGACGACAGACTTGCTAATGCCAGTACATACACTTCGAGGACACCGGTTCACCAGGAACCTGAAGAAAGGAGGCCAGCTCCTAGGATAACAGAAAGAACCAGGGAAATCTTCAGAAGATTAGAAGAAAGAAGGCTACCATGCCACCGGATAGAACCACCAATAATACATGACCTTGTTGCAGAAGCAACCCCGGGGGATGTCTCGACAGGCATCATCCCTGAGGAGCCGAGGTATGCAGGAGAACGTGAAGGGATTGAACCATATATCCCACAATATGTCACAAGGCCTCGCCATCTGCAGATCATTCCGGAATACGAGCTGGAGAGAATGCAAAATGTTGAAAAGAAAACCTTTGAATACTTCGAGAGAATTAAAGGAAGAAGAATCAACATACTAGAGGGCCGCGAGCTACATACCGACGTATTCTCGAATATGAACAACGACAGAATCGTGGATTGTATCCGGATCCGAAAAGAATGGGCCGAGCAGCCGCCTAAGGAGAACACATACTCGGAACCCCGGAGATGGATGCCGGGGAAGGGAAGAATCACAATACAATGCGGATGCTCGCTACAACTTCGTCGAAGACAGGAAGGGAAACCCACCGGAATACTCCGTCATGGGCAAGTAGATCCGATGCCATTAGTCATCAAGAGAATGGTAAAAAGATTGATAACATGGAGGGTACGTGCCAGATTGCATACCCAATAGCCGCATTATCAACATCTACAAACAGGTGACCGCATACCCCCACATATAGATCACCACGACTTCGTCGGACCTTCTCGCACGTCTCTTTCCGAACGAGTGTGACATCATGTTCGGATCCGACCTCCGGATAGCAGGCCCGGTGAGTTCCGAGGGCCGCAAAGATACCTTTACCGGTAGGTTCCGTCACGATACCGAAGGGCAACGGAGCGGATATCGCTAAGCATTGCATACCAGGAGTGCCAGGTGAAGCGGATCTCGGTTACTTTCGGGAGAATGGACGACAACGAAGACACCTTACCATTTCCAGCCGTACCCGTAGCTAGAAAGCCTCCGACCTTATGAGTCGTGAGTTACATGGGAGATATCACACCTCCAACGTATATCCAGCAAGCATCCTTGCCAAGGATGGCTTGGAAGGTGATGTTATTAACCATGTACCCCACTATTCAGACATGGATTTTTGACAAATGCTTCTTTTGATGGATCGACAAAGATCATACATAGTCCGTTTTGAGTCTACATGGATTGTATGAAATGCATTCCGGATTGAGTTGTATGATGTATCTTCAATATGATTGGAATGAAAGTGACCATGTCACATTTTTGGCCTTCACCTCTTTTGTGCAAATTGATTGGGAAACACCATTAAAGTTAAATGAACTTCGAACAAAGAAATCGTAAAAGAAATAAAAAGGACAAAAGAAAACTTTCTTTAAAAATCTAAAAATGACGAACACCAAATTCACATGAACATTAAATAAACGATAAAATAAAATTTGAATCATTAAAAGATAAACGAAATCAACATGAATGTTAAATCAAATCACAAATCAAATTCTCAATCAAATGGCCGGAGATTCCTTAGATGAGGTTTGCTCGTTAAAGGAATCAGAAGATCTGTAAAAGAAATATTTGAGATAACTATTTTTGTATTTGATTCAAAGTTTATTTATCATGTTTTGCTATTTATTTTCAATGTGTTCTGAGTAGTTAGTTTACTTTCTTCCTTCAATTATGAAGAGAGATAAAATAATATAAAGATTCGATGGAGAATTAAAATACAAAATATTTTCAAAACATTGTGATGACTTTAATACCTGATCTTACTTTACTTTTTAAATTGGCCATTTAAATTGTTAAAACCTGTTGAAGAGTTTTGAGACCTTGAAGGAGAAGAACTCTTAACTTGTAAAAGTCACATGAATCCTTGGGTAGTCGAAGGCCATGTGCGGGCTATTCAAGGTGAAGTGCAAATAAAAGGAAGATAGGATTTAAAGGGCATAGAATCGATAAGTTTTTAGAGTGATGTGATTAAATTCTTATAATTTGATTTATAGATAAGGAAAGGGTCACTAGTAGGGTCGACCATAGCCACCCTTGGACATCTTGAAGTGTGAGCCTAGATTAACCCATTTCTACTAACAATACATCCGGACCTGTTCTATAAATTAGCCAATGTTCTTTGCGCTCGGATCGAAAGGGTAAAGAATAGAATGCTTCTATTTAGACACAATACCATAAATCAAATTCTCCAATGAATATTAAATTATCTTAAAAATCTTAGATTAATTGAAGGAAAGAAAGTTGTTTATTTTGTATAGTTTTCATAAATCATTTTCTTATTATTGATTTCTTTATTTGCATCTAGTAAATTAATAGTAATTTATAATTAAATTAAAAGATAAAAAATAATTTTTTTTATTTTGAAAATTTATCAGTATAATTCTTCCCTGTGGGATCGATACTGGAGTCTTTGTTTCAAAGCTCTATATTACTTGAAACGATACGTATACTTGCGTAGTACCCTAAGTGTGTAAAAATATTTTCTAAATTTACATTATATTAATTTTATACACTAGTCGCTATTTATAAATTGAGTCAATTTTTTGCTATCTTTTGGAAGTGAATATTACTGGATTATTGCAGGTCGAGTCAAGTTTTTGGCACCGTTGTCGGGGAAGAAAGAAAGAGAATAGTATAAATTTTCTTATAAAAAAATAAAAAATATATATATAAATAAATTATAAAAAATATATATATTTTATTTCTTATTTTATGTGAAGATTTGATTCTGAATGATTAATACCTTTAGATTCTGAATTAGAGAGAACAATTAGAAAAATTAAAAAGGGAAAACAAATTCAAAAATTTCAAGAAATATGGCTACTTTACAAAATCCAATTGAACTTAATGATCAAAATGTTTATAAACCATTAAGGGATTAAACCCTACAGTTGATGAACTTCATAGTAGTATTCAAATACCTACTGTAGATGCTAATTCTTTTGAACTTAAACCGTCTATTATTCAAATGGTGCAAAACAATCAATTTGGTGGATCACCAAATGAGGATCCAAATTTACATCTTGTTAGTTTTTTAGAACTTTGTGCTACCTTTAAATATAACAATGTCTATTAGACTTAGACTCTTTCCTTTTTCTTTAAGAGATAAAGCAAAGATGTGGTTAAACTCATTAGCGACTGGTTCTATTAAAACATGGGCTGAAATGGCACAAAAATTCCTTTCTAAATATTTTCCTCCTTCTAAAACTGCTAAATTAAGAAATGATATTACTTTGTTTAGTTAATTTGACGGGGAGACAATATATGAAACTTGGGAAAGATTTAAAGAACTATTAAGAAAATGTCCTCATCATGCTTTACCTGATTGGTTGATTATTCAAACATTTTATAATGGATTAATTGGATCTTTAAAATCAATTATTGATTTGATGTTGTTGTTGGAGTTTCTTTAATGTCTAAATCATTTGAAGAAGCTTATACTTTAATTGAAGAAATGGCTAATAACAATTTTCAATGGCCTTCCGAAAGGATTAATCCTAAAAAGATGGCCAGTATTCACGATAATGTTGAAACAGACCTGTAGGAACACTTCCTAGTAATATTGAAATTAATCCAAAGGAAACTGGAAAAGAACATGAACAAGTTAAAGCTGTGCAACTTAGAAGTGGAAAAGAATTAAAAGAAAGATTGCATAATGAAATTGAAAAAGAGATTGAGGTTGAAAAGATTGAAAAACCTAAAGAAACTCTCTCTCCTAGTCAAGATCGATCGTTATACTCGTTAATGTGGAAGTTGAAAAACCACCACCACCTTTTCCTCAAAGACTTAAACAACGAGAAATTAGATCATCAATTTTCTAAGTTCTTTGAAATTTTTAAGAAACTTACTATTAACATACATTTTGTTGAAGCTTTGGAACAAATGCCAACTTACGCAAAATTTATGAAGGATATTTTAAGCAAAAAATGAAAATTTGAAGCTTTTGAAACTGTTGCATTAAGTGAAGAATGCAGTGCAATAATTCAAAAGAAATTACCTGAAAAGCTTAAGGATCCTAGAAGTTTCACTATACCCTGTGCTATTGGAGAAAAATTTTGTGGAAAAGCTTTATGTGATTTAGGAGCAAGTATTAATCTCATGCCATTTTCTATCTTTCAAAGATTGGATTTAGGAGATATTACTCCCACCACTGTAACCCTTCAGTTAGCTGATAGATCTATCACTTATCCTAAAGGAGTTATAGAGGATGTCCTTGTTAAAGTGGATAAATTTATCTTCCCTGTAGATTTCATAGTACTTGATATGGAAGAAGATAAAGAGATACCTATTATTTTAGGGAGACCTTTTCTAGCTACTGGACGAGCTATGATTGATGTGCAAAAAGGAGAACTTACCATGAGATTTAATGATCAAGAAATTAAATTCAATGTTCTTAAATCAATGAAGTACCATGATAAAGAGAAATGTTATTGAATGGATATAATTGATTATTTAATTGAAAAACATTATCAAGAAAAATGTAAAGTCATTTCTGAAGAAAAATTTGAAATTTTAACTGATGAAGATGAAGTAGTAGAACAAGAAGAGACTCATTTTATTAAAGATAATTGGGAAACTTTAGGCATAACTCAAAATGATATATTTTTACCCTCAATTAAAAAAGCCCCTAAACTGGAATTAAAAATGTTACCTTCCCATTTAAAATATGTGTTTCTTGGAAAATAGTTAACTTTACCTGTTATTATTTCTTCTGAACTGAGTAAAGATCAAGAAGAAAAACTACTAGGTGTGTTAAAGAATTATAAGAAAGCTTTTTGTTGGACTATTGCTGATATAAGAGGAATAAGCCCTTCCATTTGCATGCATAGAATCTTAATGGAAGAAAATTTTAAACCTACTATAGAATCGCAAAGAAGATTAAATCCTATCATGAAAGAGGTTGTTAAAAAAGAAATTATTAAGTGGTTGGATGTTGGTATTATTTATCATATTTCGGATAGTCAATGGGTAAGTCCTATTCATTGTGTTCCGAAGAAAGGAGGTGTAACTGTCATTGTTAATGATAAAAATGAACTTAGATGGTCAATTTGTATTGACTATAGGAAATTAAATAAAGCCACTAGAAAGGATCATTTTCCTTTACCTTTCTTGGATCAAATGCTCGATAAATTAGCTGGACACTCATATTTCTATTTCCTGGATGGATATTCTGGTTATCATCAATTACTTATTGCTCCAGAGGACCAAAAAAAGACAACATTTACAAGTCCTTATGGAACATTTGCTTTTAGAAGAATGCCTTTTGGTTTATGTAATGCACCTGCAACTTTTCAAAGATGTATGATTTCAATATTTTGTGATTTGATTGACAAAAGAATTGAAATATTCATGGACGATTTTTCAGTCTTTGGAACTTCTTTTGAATCTTGTTTGGAAAACATAGCCAAAGTTCTAAAAAGATGTGAAGAAACAA
>JAKZJZ010002996.1:0-11777 GCA_022702705.1 Papilionanthe hookeriana x Papilionanthe teres | reverse complement strand
TTGAAGTACATCAAAATTCGACCTTTTGGGTCGAGAATTTTACATCTAAGACTTGCTTTGCTTTAGGATTCTTTCCTGTTGCATTTGAAATACATCAAATTCAACCTTTTGGGTCGAGGATTTTACATCCAAGACTTGACCTTGCTAGGATTCTTTCCCTATTGCCTTTGAAATACATCAAATTCGAACCTTTTGGGTCGAGGATTTCACATCCAAGCTGCACCTTTGCTAGGATTCTTTCCCTATTGCATTGAAATACATCAAATTCAAACCTTTTGTGTCGAGGATTTTACATCCAAGACTGCTCTGCTTTAGGATTCTTCCCTATTGCCTTGAAGTACATCAAAATTCAACCTTTTGGGTCGAGGATTTTACATCCAAGCTACCTTTGCTTAGGATTCTTTTCTGTTGCACTTTGAAATACATCAAATTCAACCTTTTGGGTCGAGGATTTTACATCCAAGACTGCCTTTGCTAGGATTCTTTCCTCTATTGCCCTGAAATACATCAAATTCAAACCTTTTGGGTCGAGGATTTTACATCGAAGCTGCACTTGCTTTAGGATTCTTTCCTATTGCCTTTGAAATACATCAAAATCAAACTCTTTTGGGTCGAGGATTTTACATCCAAGACTGCCTTGCTTTAGGATCCTTTTCCTATTGCCTTTGAAATACATCAAATTCAAACTCTTTTGGGTCGAGGATTTTACATCCAAGATTGCACTTGCTTTAGGATTCTTTCCTATTGCCTTTGAAATACATCGAATTCGAACATTTTGGGTCGAGGATTTTACATCCGAAGACCGCACCGCTTTAGGATTCTTTTCTGTTGCACTGAAATACATCAAAATCAAACTCTTGAGGTTAAGGATTTTTACATCCAACACCACATTGCTCTAAGATCTCTTCTCATTGCAACGATTCAATCTAATCAATTCAATTTTCTTTCGAGGTTAAAGATGTTATTTCTAAAACCTCAAAATTCCAATTCTCATTTCAAATCCAAATTTCCTCAAATTAATTTTGACAAACTTCGATCTAAATTGAAACTCCGAACTAAAATTTAAACTCACACATCAAAACTTAAACTAAAACAAAATAAAATCTAAATCGAAATTCCCCAGGATCATGTGATTTGGGATTCACCTCCTTTTCCTTTCCCGGCGAGAGTTCGAGAATCTCCGGTTCCAGGAGATATACTTGACACTCCCACGTGAAAACTCTTCATTTCGTCCTAAGTTCGTCACTTGGACATACTGTGTTGGTTTTGTTGATCGCTTCGGTCAACACCGATACGCGCGGTGTGCTCCGTCGGCTCACCACACCTATTGGGGGTCCATTTGTTGACCTCATTTTTGATGAGGTCTTCCCTTCTTCTTTTTAGTGCTTAGGATCTAGCCTTAGGCTTTTCCTTTGGCTATCTTAGAGGACTAGAATTGGGACCCGCCTTTTAGAAATTCAAACCACTTCTAAACTCCCTGCAAACTCCACAAACTTGACTATAGACCCCTAATTACCTAGAGGGTTGAAATCGAATGTGGAAGTTTAAAGGATGAGTTCCTATAGGACTCTTTGGCCTTAGGACCGCCTACAGGTGGCTCAGTGCAGTGAAGGGGCGACTTACACATACACTTACATACACACTACACTTACACACTACATTTCCACACACTTCCTAAAACCACACCCATACCCAACTTAACCTCCGACTCATGTAGGTGATTCACATGGATGGTCCTTAACCCTAAGCCCTTGGCAAGAGGGTTAGGAACAACATAGTGAATGCCTCAAATGAGTCCTTTCATGGCTCATATGGGCTTGAAATGGTTTCATGGCTCAACCAAAATGATTTCTTTCCACCTAGATTCACCCAATCTTCAATTTCCCAAATTTTCTATTTTTGTCCCCCGTTTAACTACACCTACTAAACCTACCCAAAACCCTTGAAATTACCCAAATTTTTTGCAAAATTTCCAAATTACCCAAAATTTTCCAAAATCAATTCCAAACATCTCCACATCACTCAAATTGATCATCCATACTCAAAAATATCAAAAATTCCAAATATACCTCCCAATACCCTCTAAATACCCAAAATACCCCCTTGACCCAAAAATCCAAAAATTCAGAAAATTCCCAGGAAAATTCCAGAAAATCCTAAATATTCCCAATTTCATTTTGTCCAACTACACCATGGGCCAATTTTGTCAATTTACCCTACTTCTGTCAAAACCCCCAAATTGACCCATTTTAACCCAAAGTGAACCCAATGTTAAACCAAACCTATCCAATTGACCCAAATTCTGGTCCAATTCAATTCTAAACTTCAATTCAACATTCCCAATACGAATCTAGACTAAATCCAAGTCCAATTTGATTGACATTTGGATCCAATTTCACTTTTGGCCTTAAAGCCCGATTTGGACCCATGACCCGAGCTTAACCCAAACTCACCCAATTCAACTCCAATTAACCCCAAACCTTTTCTAAATCCTCCTTAACATCCCCACAAAAAAACCCTAGCATGATTTGCCCAAAATTTAGACCCAAGTCCCACTCAAACTCAACCCGAGGTTAAAAGGCCCATTTTTGACCTAAACCCAAACCTAACCCAAATTCAACCCGATTCAAATCCAAATCACCCCCAATTTGTTTCAAATCACTCATGACACATCCATGAGCTAAACCCAACAATTATTTGGCCCAAACTCTTTACAAAATTTCCATCCATAAATTCATTTTTAAACTTAAGGGCCCATTCCTTAAACCATTTTAAAAGCCCACTTCCACCAAGTCAAAAAACCCCAAAAAAAAAAAATTCTTCCAAAGCCCATATGACATTTCCCCTCATCATACTTTCAATTAAAATCATCCCTAAGTCCTAAACCAATGATCAAATATTTCTAAATGAAGCTTCATCCAAATTTCCACCAAATTATCCAAAATCCTTAAAATCTTTTTTTATGAAATTGACCAAACTTTTTGCCAAGCCAAAGGTGAGCCATGAAGCCATGCATGAGCCACATGTGAGCCATGAGAGCTTTGGACACTCCACCATGCCATATTGGGTAAGAAGAGGGGGGCTTTCCTTAATCCCTAAAGCTCATTAGCCTTAATCATGTTTCACACTAAACTTAAATTTAATCCAAATATATTTGGATGGAGACTTCTCCATGCCAAACCAGATTGATCCCTTTGATCCCCCACAACATCCAAAGCCACCTTGAAGGGTGCACCAAGCCCAATTGGGTGGATTGACCCATTTAGACTCAAAACTAGCCATGCCCCATTCTACTTTGGATCAAAGCCTTTACACATGTCCATGGCCGATTGATTGCACAAACCTCCGGCCACGACCCACCGACCTTGAGGGTGACCCATGCTCGGCCGGCCGGCCACCGGGCCGCCGGAAAACACCATGGCCGAGAGCTCGCATGTGAGCCGACATTGAAATTCTCACTTGCTGAGCTGCCCCATCCCCAGTGGCTACCATGGGCTGATCTTCTCCTCACCGAGCAGAGCTGATCCCAAGCCCTAACTCCCCACAGGAGGCCCCAGCCAGGCTCGATTTAAACTCCACCCCTCTCGGCCATGAGAGGAGAGAAGCATAAACCTTGCCAAAACTACGCCAAAATTGTTCCGGACCCTCCTCCACCCTTAGAGCACTTGATCCCCAAGTGAAATTCCCCTGCCATTTCTCCTCTGTAAGCTCGATTTCGAGTTGAAATTCCACCCAAAACCAGGACACTTCTCCACGGTGAGCCAATTCCCAAATTGATTGGCTCTACACCTTCACCGGACCGAGGGAAGGTGTCCACCATCAAAAGCCCCATCTCCGGGCCACCCGGTTGCTCCGGCCTCCAAGATTTGTGATCGGGCTTGGTCGAAATCATATCCAGACAATTCACCAGACCAGGAGACTTCATCTGGAGCTTGCTGGGACCCAATCAAAGGTGCAACAGCTCTCAAATTGATGCCACACTTCTCTGAGCCAAGGTATGAGCTAACTCTTCATACCGAGCTTTTGGAGATTCTCCATTTCAAATGCTTTAATTTTAATGCATGTTAACCGTATAGATGTGTTCGTCTCTTCAAGACGAATCCATAGAGTATAAGAACGTAAAAATCCATTGAGAATCGAGTGAGATCTTAGGGATTTAGTGTGGACGGCTCTCGGGTGAGAACACTTGGGGACGATGAACGGATGCCGTCCATTCAATACACGCGCGCACGGACGGCCGGGATCGCGTCGGACCGGGAGATGGTACGAGAACCGCGGGGCCCGGGCCGCGATTCGAGTGGCGGCGTTGAATGGGAGTGCGCCGCGTGGCCTTTCGGAGCTGCCGAGGATGCGGCGGCGCCGACTCGGATAAGTAGAAAATTAGGGATTTTCCGATTTATTTAATTCCCTAAACTTCAAAATTCATATCTCTGTGTAGAAAAATCAGAAAAATAAAATAAAAATACCCTCTTGCTCGGTGAAGAGAGGAGAATAATGTGGAAAAGAAATCACTTAATTTCATCGAATATTTTATTTTTTATAATTTATTTACTCTCTGCATTGTTTTAATTCTCCATGCATGCATACAATTCACCATGGCATGAGACCATAGGGCTTTTGAAGCCTCCGAATTTGGGAACATTCCCTGAATTTTCCAAAGTCGGAGGCCATCCCTATGAAGAGTTCTTGATTTTTCAAGTTCGAGTCATCTGTTTTGAGTATTTTAATTCCAGTAAATAGCATGTTGTGAAATAAATTCTAGGAAAATTTGGTGATGTTCCTTATGACCAGAGAACCACTAGGAAAAATAGATTTTGGCTTAGTTCATTCAAAACAACCCTAATTGGCTTAAACACCCAAAATAGGTCTTTAATTAATTAGAGTTAACCAGGCATCAAATTGACTTGAAATTAATTCTCCACTGACCTTTAGGATCAGAGGAATCCACCATAAAAATTTGAGGTCAATTAGACTTGGTTAGCCCCACTAATTGGGTTGATTAAGTCACTTAGCCATTTTAAACTTTAAAAATTCATAACTTTTAAAATACTTTTCAAAAATTCACCAAATTGGTTTTGGAGCCTCTCTGATATTAGGGGAATCTAAGAAAATTAAAATTTCAATTTTTTGAAAAAGTTGATTTTTAATAATATTTTAATATTTTTAATAATTAAAAAATAATAAAAATCACAAAAATAATAAAATTCACCAAAATGTCACATTTTGAATTTTAATCACTTAGGAACAAATCCCACATTTTTCTTAGGTCTATTTAGTGAGATATTGAATTTTAAAGTTTTAAGGTAATTTTAAAATTAAAAAAATGTATTTTCTAGTATTTTCACTAAAATAATTATAATAAATCATAGAAAAATCAGAAAATTGCAAAATTTGCTTCTCTGGTTTTCTTGATATCAGAGAGATTTTTGAAAAATATAAAATCCATTTTTCATCATTTATTTTATTTTTAAATTAATTAACACTCCAAAACTCAAAATAATTATAATAAAAATAATATAATTCAAAAAATCACCAAAATTGGTCCAAGTGCTTCTCTTGTCATTAGGAATGTCCCCTAATTTTCTTAAGGACAGAAACTTTCCTTTGGTCATGTTATCAAATTTTCCTTGAAAATCTCTATTTTCCACAAAAAATAATTATATAAATAAATTAAATACAGAAAAATCACATTTTCTCCTCTCATGTCTTTATTGACATATGAGTGAAGTTACATAAAAATTTCAAGTTCATTTGGGTTCAATTTAGTGAGTTATGAAATTATTAAGCTTAAGGGGTAAAATGGTAATTAAACTTTTAACCCTTAATTAAAACTTTAGGTTTAATAAAAAATCAACAAGTAAAATATTTGATCTTAATCTGGTTTGGATGATTGAAATTTAAATAATTAAAGGGTAGAAACTCATTAAACAATTTTTAAAATGATTAAACTTTAATTAAATAATAGATTAAATTTGGAAGAATAATAAAATTGGAATTATTAAAATAAGGGATATTTATTAGGAAGAGATTTATTCTTTAATTTAAAAATCCCTAAACTAATTATATTATTAATACTCAATTCTTAATTAAAATGATAACTCAAATGTAAAACATTAAAAGACTTAATTGAATTATTAAATTCTTTTAAAATTTCAATTAAAATTAAAAATAAAGTAAATTAAAATTAAATTAAAATTAAATCAAATTAAATTAAATAAAATTAAATTAAATTAAACTAAATTAAAATTAAATTAAATTAAATTAAATTAAATTAAATTAAATTAAATCAAATCAAATTAATTAAACATCAAATAAAATTAAATTAAATTAAATTAAATTAAAACTCAATTAAATTAAATTGAATTAAATATAACATCACCTAAGACATAAAAGAAACTAAATATAAAGCAACTTGAACACTATTCCAAATTTAAACTCTTTAACTTAAACCAAATCATTTGAATACTAATTTACCCTTGAAAGCTTTGATTATTATAACTCCTAAATGAAACATTAAATGAAGTGCTACTTCACTCATAAGATATTCAAATGTCTTAATTCACTGGGCAAGTTAACAAAACTTGAAAACCTCGGACGATTGATTCATTTATATAATTAAATTCATTTGGACTTAAAACAATCCTAAAAATATTGAAAAGATGTTTAAGATTCTTCTTAAGCACTTCCTCAATATGATAGGATATTTATAAGAACAATTGGACTTAATTGTTCTTTGATGAAGAAAATCGTCCTCAAACAAAAACACAAAAAACCTAGACGTCATAGGAGATGACTAGCTATAGGATTAGGAATTTGGTAGAAAACCATAACCTTTCCCTTAGCTTTACCTAGGAACTTGCTTAAATATTCTAATTGTGTTTTAAGTGTAGCTTGGGATGACGGGAAGACCCTCCAGGTACGCTTTTATTTTATTGCAATTTACTTCCCTGCAATTTACTTCCCTGCAATTTACTTTATTGCGGATGCACTTCACTTTTCTTGCATGATAAAACAAGCTGTTGCATGAAAACCCACACCTTTAGGATAGTCCCTAAAACCGAAACCAAAACTAAGTTAAAAGTCATTGCAAGATAAAATTCACCGCCACAACATTTCAAAATATAAAACAACTCAAAATTTAATCACAAACAAAACACAAAACTACAATTGCAACTAAATTAAAACGTTCGTTGGATGATCGGGAATACCTCGGATGATGTAACCTACGTGTTGCTAACGGGATTTCCCACGGTCTAAATGAAAGTGTGGAACTCATTCGGTTGAGTTTAGCAAATTCATACGGACTAAGTGAATCCGATAAAAATAATGATGCGGAAGGATGGAACCGTGGGATCTTAGCCAGGTGTCGTTATAATCAACTTTAAGATTTGTTTTAATCAAAATACAAAACACTTGGAAATTAAGATCTTCTCTAAACCAAAACACTTTTCTCATCCCCCGATTTATGATTTCTAAAACTAAACCTCTGCAACAACAAGGAGCTTGGAGCATGGTGGGCGACACGGCCATCGTCATCAACAAAACTTGAACCTACTTCAAAGAAAACCTTCTTAGAATTAAACAACAAAGCCATAGGACTTCGAGGTAGCTTGCCTAGTGCAACATAAATCCTCAACCTCTTCGTTAGGCATTTGCATTGCAAATTAAGCCCTAACCGATCTTAGGATTCCAAGGTAGTCGTCCGATACGACAATAAACCCTCACATCTTCTAATGTTATTTGTTTGATTTTATCATACAAATATATGCCCTAATTAATTAAAATTGGCAAGATTGAAATACTAAATAAACATTAGGACTTTCCTAAATTCAAGCCAAACAATAGGATGGTCGGAAATTACCGAAGTTCACTTCGAATCGGTGATTTCTCCTACCTTTCTTCCTTTGGATTCATAAAACAAAATGTTCCAAATTTGATCCATTCCACTATTGAAATTCCAAAATTCAATCTTTGAAAACCTTAAACTTTGAAATTCTTGAGAGCGGAATTATTGGTTATTATCGAGAGTTTTCTTAGGTGATTCCGTCACTTAAGATGTAATTAACTATAGGGGCTTGCCCTTATAGGGAATTTTAAAGAACCCGTGTAATATAAACCCCGTTTAATACTTTCATATTAAGCGAGGGAATTTGTCGGCTTATAAAATTGGTTCGCGGACCAAACGGATGTCACTGAAAACTTCTAGTTTATTTGATCGAGCCCCACCCTCGAGCGGTGTGTCTATCCTTAGGGATAGATACACGGTTTGTGGTGCGGTGCTCGTTTATATAAACTATTTGGGATGTGAGATCGGTTTAATCTCATATCTTAAAACTTTCAAATTTAAAATTATTTTCAAAGTCAAATACTACTTTTTAAATTATATATATATTTAAATCAAATTTAAAATTTAAATTCGCCGACAACTTCTGTTAGGCGACCCCTTTTAAAAATATCACACAACCTAAAAATAGTGCCGACAGCGGTAGACTTAATGAGAATTCAAGGTTGTTTATGCCTAATGTAAGTAAGGATTAAAGGTTAATTAAGTCTAATTAGGGTTACGTTTAATTAGGATTCAAGGTTGCTTAAGCCTAATGTAAGTAAGGCTTAAAAGTTAATTAAGTCTAGTTAGGGTTAGACATAATTAGGTTTTAAGGTTGTTTTAGACTAATGTAAGTAAGGCTTACAGGTTATCTAAGTCTAATTAGGGTAGACTTAATCAGGATTCAAGGTTGTTTAAGCCTAATATAAGTATGGCTTAAAGGTTAATTAAGTCAGAGTAATGTAAGTAAAGCTTAAAGGTTAATTAAGTGTAATTAGGGTTAAACTTTATCATGATTCAAGGTTGTTTAAGCCTAATGTCAGTAAGGCTTAAAGGTTAATTTAGTCTAATTAGGGTTAGACTTAATCAGGATTCAAGGTTTTTTAAGCCTAATGTATGTAAGGTTAAAGGTTAAATAAGTCTAATTAGGATGAGACTTAATCAGGATTCAAGGTTGTTTAAACCTAATGTAAGTAAGGCTTAAAGGTTAATTATGTCTAATTAGGGTTATACTTAATCATGATTCATGGTTGTTTAAGCCTAATGTAATGTTGACCTCACTTTTGTATGGTCTAGTCTGTCGTTAGAATAGCCGAGGGTGTAACCATAGGACTCTCCTGGTGACTTTCTTAGAAGACTAGACATGGAACCCTTTTCCTTAAAAATTTATACTTTTCTCACTTCACTGGGAGTTTTCATATGCTTAAGGCCTAACCTCCAGTTTTTCAGAGGAAGATACCAAGCATTAGGAAGCATAGGGGAAGTGTCTTATAGGGGGTCAGGCCTTAGGATCTACCTTGGGAGGTCTGGAGCTTACACCACACTTACACTACACACTCACAACCCTAAACAAAGCACATCACCTTTGATCCCCTAACCCTTTGGAATCTCATTTGTGTGGTTTTCCCAAGCCATTAGCCTCAGGCTAGGGTTTGGTTGGTACCAACTCATAGATGACCAAATGAGGGTGTCTCTTGGTCCATGGCTCAACCTAAAAAATGCCATATTACTCACTTTTAACCAATCCCAATTATTCCAAAGATTTCAAATTTCTAACCCCTTTGACCCAAAATGTTCCCAAAACCCTAAAATTTCTTAAAATTTTAAAAATTACCCAAATTACCCATAATTCTCCAAAAAAATCATTCCAAAATACTCCCTACCAGTTAAATTAACCAAAATTACCCAAAATTGCCAAATTTTCTAAAAAATTCCCAAAATGACCAAAATTCCCCTCTTAGCCCAAAATTCAAAAATTTCCAAAAATTCTCATAAATTTTCAAAACCTCTCAAATATAACCAATTGTATTTCTCTCAGCTACCATATGGTCCAATTTGGCTAATTTAGCCCAATTTAACCAAATGCCCCAATTTGACGCATTTAACCCAAAAGTTCCCAAATTAAACCCAATGTCTAGCCAATTGACACGAATCATACCCAATTTCAATTCCAAAATTTAATTCAACATTCCTAATGCCAATATAAACCAAATCCAAGCCCAATTGGACCCACATTTGAGTTCAATTTCACTTAAAATCCAAAATCCCCAATTTTTTCTAAGTGACCAAAATCCCTCAAATTGACCTAATGCTAATCAATTTCTCCCCAATTTGAATTCTAAACCCTTCATAACGCTCTCCTAAACTTAATTTGAACCATCAATTTGGACCCAACCCTAATCTAACCTAAAGCCAACCTAACCCAACTTGCCCCAAATTGACCAAAATGCTAAATCAAGCCAAATCGATACCCCGAACCAATCCAAAACCACTTCAATCCTTATCTAAACCATTTATGAGAATTATAGACACAATATTGCTCAATCATTTAGGCTCAACCCATGCTCAAACCCAAGTTAGGCCATTGTGAACATAAAGTGACCCAAATGTACCTATGACCCAATTTGATCAAATTGAACCAAATTTGACCAAACCAACCCTAAGTGCTCTTAGCCCAAGCTAGTGAGCCATGAACCAAAGGATCCTCAATTTGGGGGATTCCCTTCCATATTTGCTTAAACCATATGGATCCTTGCCAAAATTGCTCACCAAACTTAATTTCGCCCACTTGATGGATTGGCTCACCTGATCACTGGCTCACCTGACCCATGGCCAGCTCCCCTGTCCTTGCCGGCCGTCCTAGTCACCAGAGGAGCCCAAACTGACAGCCACATCCAAGCCAAGAAAACCCAAACTCCACCCCATGGCCAAGTCAACCAAAAAATTCCATTGGAACTCCTCTGCACCCACCTAGGCAGCTAATTGCACCTGAATTGAAGCCCTGGTAGCCACCCAAGCCATGGATATTTAAGCCACCACCCTTCATGGCCAATGTTTGGGGGCTGAACCTGACCTTAACAAAACTCTGCCAAAATCACTCGAAAACCTTCCCATAGCACAGAGAAGCCAATCCCCACCATTTTTTGGCCCCCAAATCCTCTACATGAGCTCAATTTCTGAGCTTAAAATTTACCTCAAAATAGGACATCTCCCAAAGCTCCACCAGACTCAAATTAAACTCACCACCATACCATCCCAACAATAAGACAAGAAGTTCCTCACTGAAAGCCCCATCACTAGGCCACTCCAACAGGGACTTCCATCAAAGCTCCAAATCTGGTCTCATCACTTTCATACCTTGGAAATTCACCAGGGCAAGAAGCTTCATCCCTGAGTTCCTGAGACTCCAACAAAGGTGTAGAGCATCTCTTATCAAAGCATCTCTTCTCTGAGTCAAGTTATTGCCCTCTCCTTCTTTCCGTGCTTCTCTAATTTCTTCATGTAATTAGGGTTAATTTAAACTATGATTAGCCGTATGGATATGTTTGCCATGCTTAGACGAGTCCATAGAATCAAACTTGAAGTGATTTGGTTGAGTCTAGGCTGAGAAATTAGGATTTTAGTGTGAACGGTCACGAGATCACACCAGACGGGGACAAAGATAGGCACCCATTTGATCGCACGTGTTTTCGTCCGACAGGTCTGATTGCGATGGACATGGAGACAAAACAGAATCATGGGCCGCATGGCATCCCAGTCGACTGGTGGCGTCAATAGGAGATCACCGCGTGGGACTTTGATCCGTCGTAGGTTGACGCGGCGCTCAGCTGATTAAGTAAAAAAATATGGAATTTCTGATTTATTTAAATCACTTGAAATCTAAAAATCCATAACTTGGTGTAGAAAAATCATAAAAATAAAATAAAAATACCCTCTTGCTTAGTGAACAGAG
>JAKZJZ010002995.1:0-11794 GCA_022702705.1 Papilionanthe hookeriana x Papilionanthe teres | reverse complement strand
GAAATGCCAATGGGCCTTCGAGGACATTAAGCAATATCTAACGACACCTTCTGTCTTAGCAGCCCCAGTCTCGGGTAGACCATTGATACTTTATACCGCGACTTTAGACGACTCCCTTGGAGCCCTGTTAGCCCAGTTCAATGACGAGGGTAAAGAAAATGCTCTCTATTACTTAAGTTGTCATCTGATTCTGACGGAAGTAAAGCACCCTCCGATTGAGAAGCATTGTTTAGCCCTGATCTTCGCCACTCAGAAACTTAGGCATTACATACTTTCTCATAAGCTCAACCTTATTTCGAAGTTCAATCTATTACAATATTTGATGACTCGCCTGACGCTTTCTGGCAGACTTGCTAGGTGATCGATGATACTATTGCAATTCGATATAACTTTCATTCCTCTTTGTGTCGTAAAAGGGCAAGTCTTAGCAGACTTCCTAGCAAAGACATCCTTTGCCGGCAGAATCGCCTCTCAATGATGACTTGCCAGACGAGCAGATAATGAGCTTAGAAGACCCCGATGATCAACGTTGGGAACTGTACTTCGATGGAGCATCTTCAGCATAGAAAGACAAAGAATCGCAAACGATAGTGCCCGGTAAGGCAGGAATCGTACTAATCTTTATAACATTGGAGCGGGAGATGTTAAGATACTCCTACCACCTAACAAAACCGTGTACAAATAACGAAGCAGAATATGAAGCTCTCATAACAGGATTGGAATTAACCATTCAGATGGGGATAATAGATATCAACATCTACGGAGATTTGCAGTTGATTATTCAGCAGATTGCTGGACAATACAGAATTCTGAATCCAAGACTCGAGTAGTACTTTAACAATGCCATGAAACTATTGGAGAAAATTTCAAATGTAACAATCTACAAGATTCCCATAAAAAAATGCTCTTGCAGATGCATTTGCCTGCCTCGCAAAAGAGTTTACCTGCTGTTGACCTCATTTTTGATGAGGTCTTCTCTTCTTCTCTTTAGTACTTAGGATCTAGCCTTAGGCTTTTCCTTTGACTGTCTTAGAGGAATAGAATTGGGACCCACCTTTTAGAAATTCAAACCACTTATTAACTCCCTACAAACTCCACAAACTTGACTGTAGACCCCTAATCACCTAGAGGGTTGAAATCAAATGTGGAAGTTTAAAGGATGAGTTCCTATAGTGACTCTTTGGCCTTAGGGCTGCCTCGGGTGGCCTGGTCCGGTGAAGGGGCTGACTTACACACACACTACACTTCCACATACCTCCTAAAACCACACCCATACCTAACTTCGACCTCCCGACTCATGTAGGTGATTCACATGGATGGTCCTTAACCCCTAAGCCCTCGCGCAAGAGGGTTAGGAACAACATAGCTGAATGCCTCAAATGAGTCCCTTCATGGCTCATGTGGGCTTGATATGGCTTCATGGCTCAACCAAAATGATTTCTTTCCACTTAAATTCACCTAATCTTCAATTTCCCAAATTTTCAATTTTTGACCCCTAGGACCCTACACCCGCTTAGCCTACCCAAAACCCTTGAAATTACCCAAATTTCTCAAAATTTCCAAATTACCCAAAATTCTCCAAAATCATTCCCAAAAATTTGCACATCACTTAAATTGATCATCCATACCCAAAAATACCAAAAATTCCAAGAAAACCTCCCAATACCCTCCAAATACCCAAAATACCCCTCTTGGCCTAAAAAAATCCAAAAATTCAGAAAATTCCCAAAAAATTCCAGAAAATCCCAAATATTCCCAATTTCATTTTTTCCAATTACACCATGGGCCAATTTTGTCAATTTACCCTACTTTTGTCAAAACCCCCAATTTGACCCATTTTAACCCTAAGTGAACCCAATGTCAAACCAAACCTATCCAATTGACTCAAATTCTTGTCCAATTCAATTCTAAACTTCAATTCAACATTCCCAACACCAATCTAGACCAAATCCAAGTCCAATTTGATTGACATTTGGATCCAATTTCACTTTTGGCCTTAAAGCCCAATTTGGACCCATGACCCAAACCTAACCCAAACTCACCCAAATCAATTCCAATTAACCCCAAATCTTTTCTAAATCTTCCTTAACATTCCCACAAACAAAACACTAACATGATTTGCCCAAAATTTAGACCCAAACCCCACTCAAATTCAACTCCAAGGCTAAAAGGCCCATTTTCGACCTAAACCCAAACCTAACCCAAATGAGCCCAAACCCCAAAATCAAAGCCCAACCAAAGTCAAAACCTCTTTGAAACACTCCCATAAATATTTCTCAACATTAATTTTACATCAATTTCAACCCTAGCCCAACATTAGCCCAACTTGGCCCACTTGGACCCATATAGGCCCACTTACCAAATAAACCCAAATTCAAACCAATTCAACTCCAAATCACATAAAATTGATTCCAAGCCCTTCATAGAACATCCCTAAACCAATTATGACATTTATTTTACAAAGTTCTTCACAAAAGTTTTATCCAAATGCCCATCCTAAAATCAAAAGCCCATTTCCCTTAAACTTTCCTAAAAGCCCACTTCACCACATCCAAAGGCCCAAAATCTACCCTAAAGCCCACATGACATCTCCATTTGTCATCTACTTAATTAAATCCATTACCTAAGTCCTAAATTCACCATCAAATTATTCCAAATCAAGTTTCATACAAATTTCCATCAAATTACCAAAAATTCTTAAAACCCATTTTCATGAAATCGACCAAACCTTTTCCCAAGCCAAAGGCGAGCTATGCAAGCCATGGACAAGCCACATGAAGCCATGGAAGGCTTCGACATGTGATCAAGCCATTAATGGCAAAAGGAGGGGCCCCTTTCCTAATCCTCCTTAACCCCTTTTTACCTTAAGCATGTCACACACTAAACCATGCTTAGCCACCTCATCATGGATGGAGACCACACCACTCTCCCTGGCCGACCCAACCGATCCTCTCAGCCTCAAAATCAGTGCCATGGGGAGGTGCACCCAACCCAAACCAATGGGTTGACCAAATTAAGGCCAAAATGACCCCCTCCCCATTCCATTTTAATTCAAACACTTTACACATGTCCAAGCCCAATCGACTTCACCATTGCCAAGCCCCGACCTCCCTCGGTCAAGATGGTGACCCATGCCTCGCGGCCACTCGCCCGGATCGCCGGAAAACACCACACCCGAGAGCATCATGTGAGCCCAAGCTTGGAATTCTCACCCGCCGAGTCGCCCCATGCCCAATGGCCACCACGGTCGTTCTTCTCCTCACCGCAGCAGCCTGATCCCATGCCTCAACTCCCCCGGGAGGCCCTCCACCCTCTCCTATTTAAACTCCACCCCTCTCGGCCATGAGAGGAGATGAGCACAAACCTCGCCGAAACTCGCCAAAATTGTTCCGGACCCTTCTCCACCCTGTAGAGCAGCTTGATCCCCATGTCAATCTGCCTCTAATCCCCACCGACAAAATCCAATTTCCCAACCGAAATTCCACCCAAAACCAGGACACTTCTCCACAGAGGAGCCAATTCCCAAATCGATTGGTTCTACACCTTCACTGCACTCAAGGGAAGGTGTCCACCAAGCAAAAACCCCATCTCCAGAGCCACCCAGCTTGCTCTGACCCTCCAAGCTTTGTGGATCGAGCTTGGTCGAAATCATATCCGTACAATTCACCGCACCGGAGACTTCATCCGGAGCTTGCACGGGATCCAATCGAAGGTGCAATAACTCTCAGATTGAAGCCACACTTCTATGAGCAAAGTATGAGCTAATTCTTTATCCCGAGCTTCTGGAGATTCTCCATTTTAAATGCCTTAATTTCAATGCATGTTAACCGTATAGATGTGTTCGTCTCTTCAAGACGAATCCATAGTAGCATAAGAACATGAAAATCCATTGAGTATCGAGTGAGATCTTAGGGATTTAATGTGGACGCGCTCCTCGGGCGAGGACGCTCGGGGACGATGAACGGATGTCGTCCATTCAATACACGCACGGACGAACGGTTCGGATGGCGTCGGACCGTGAGACGGCACGAGAACCGCGGGGCCCGGGCCGCCGACTCGGGTGGCGGCGTCGAATGGGAGTGCGACGCGTGTGCGTTCGGAGTCGCTCGAGGTTGACGCGATGCCGCGTGGATAAATAGAAAATTAGGTTTTTTTCTATTTATTTAATTCCCTAAACTTCAAAAATTCATATCTCTGTGTAGAAAAATCAGAAAAATAAAATAAAAATACCCTCTTGCTCAGTGAACAGAGGAGAATAATGTGGAAAAAAATCATTTAATTTCATCAAGTATTTTATTTTTTATAATTTATTTACTCTCTGCATTATTTTAATTCTCCATGCATGTATACAATTCACCATGGCATGAGACCATAGTGGCTTTTAAGCCTCTGAATTTGGGAACATTCCCGAATTTTCCAAAGTAAGAGGCCATCCCTATGGAAAGTTATTGATTTTTCAAATTCATGTTACTCGTTTTGAGTATTTTAATTCCAATAAATAGCATGTTGTGAAATAAATTCTAGGAAAATTTGGTGATGTTCCTTATGACCGCGAGGACCTTAGGAAAAATAGGTTTTGACTTAGTTCATTTAAAACAACCCTAATCGGCTTAAACACCCAAAATAGGTCTTTATTTAATTAGAGTTAACCATGCATCAAATTGACTTGAAATCAATTCTCCACTGAGCTTTAGGATCAGAGGAATCCACCATAAAAGCTTGAGGTCAATTGGACTTCGGTTAGCCCCACTAATCGGGTCGATTAAGCCACTTAGCCATTTTAAACTTTAAAAATTCATAACTTTTAAAATACCTTTCAAAAATTCACTAAATCGGTTTTGGAGCCTCTCCGATATCAAGGGAACCTAAGAAAATTAAAATTTCAATTTTCTAAAAAAGTTGATTTTTAATAATATTTTAATATTTTTAATAATTAAAAAATAATAAAAATCACAAAAATAATAAAATTCACCAAAATGACACATTTTGAATTTTAATCACTTAGGAACAAATCCCACATTTTTCTTAGATCTATTTAGTGAGATATTAAATTTTAAAGCTTTAAGGTAATTTTAAAATTAAAAAAAATGTATTTTCTAGCATTTTCACTAAAATAATTATAATAAATCATAGAAAAATCAGAAAATTGCAAAATTTGCTTCTCTGATTTCCTTGATATCAAAGAGATTTTTGAAAAATATAAAATCCATTTTCAACATTTATTTTATTTTTAAATTAATTAATACTCCAGAACTTAAAATAATTATAATAAAAATAATATGATTCAAAAAATCACCAAAATTGGTCCAAGTGGTTCTCTGGTCATTAGGAATGTCCCCTAATTTTCTTAAGGGCAGAAACTTTCCCTTGGTCATGTTATTAAATTTTTCTCGGAAATCTCTATTTTTCACCAAAAATAATTATATAAATAAATTAAATACAGTAAAAATCACATTTTCTCCTCTCATGTCTTTATTGACATATGAGTGAAGTCATATAAAAATTTCAAGTTCATTTGAGTTCAATTTAGTGAGTTATGAAATTATTAAGCTTAAAGGGTAAAGTGGTAATTAAATTTTTTTTAACCCTTAATTAAAACTTTAGGTTTAATAAAAAATTAACAAGTAAAATATTTGATCCTAATCTGATTTGGATGATTGAAATTCAAATAATTAAAGGGTAGAAACCCATTAAACAATTTTAAAATGATTAAACTTTAATTAAATAATTGATTAAATTTGGAAGAATAATAAAATTGGAATTATTAAAATAGGGATATTATTAGGAAGAGATTTAATCTTTAAATTAAAAATCCCTAAATTAATTATCTCATTAATATTCAATTCTTAATTAAAATGATAACTCAAATTTAAAATATTAAAAGACTTAATCATTAAACTAAATTTAAATTATTAAACTCTTTTAAAAAAATTTCAATTAAAATTAAATGAAATTAAATTAAAATTAAATTAAATTAAATTAAATTAAATTAAGATTAAATAAATTAAATTAAATTAAATCAAATTAAATTAAATTAAATTAAACTAAATTAAATTAAATCAAATTAAATTAAATTAAACTAAATTAAATTAAATCAAATTAAATCAAATTAAATTAAATTAAATTAAATCAAATTAAATTAAATTAAATAATTAAATTAAAATTAAATTAAATTAAATCAAATTAAATTAAAATTAAATCAAATCAAATTAATTAAACATCAAATCAAATTAAATTGAACTATATTGAATTAAATTAAATTAAAACTCAATTAAATTAAATTAAATTAAATTAAATTAAATCAAATTAAATATAACATCACCTAAGACATAAAGAATTCAAAATAAATCTAAAATAACTTGAACACTATTCCAAATTTAAACTCATTAATGGAAATTAAACTAAATCACAAACCATTTCAACACCAATTTACCCTCAAAAGCTTTAGTTATCATAACTCCTAAATAGTGACATTAAATGAAATGTTACTTCACTTATAGGATATTCAAATGTCTTAGTTCACCGAGTAAGTTAACAAAACTTCAATCTCTGGACGATTAATCCATTTATATAATCGAATTCATTTGGACTTAAAACAATTCTAGCAATATTGAAAAGATGTTTAAGATTCTGTCTTAAGCACTTCCTCGATACGATAGACATGTTTATAAGAACAATCGAATTTAATTATTCTTCGATGAAGAAAATCGTCCTTCAAACAAAAACACAAAGAACCTAGACGTCATAGGAGATGACTAGCTATAGGATTAGGAATTTGGTAGAAAACCATAACCTTTCCTTAGCTTTACCTAGAACTCGCTTAAATATTCTAATTGTGTTTTAAGTGTAGCTTCGGGATGACGGGAAGACCCTCCAGTACGCTTTTATTTTATCGCAATTTACTTTCTCGCAATTTACATTATTGCAATTTACTTTATTGCAAATGCACTTTACTTTTCTCGAATGATAAGACAACCGTTGCATGAAAACCCACACCTTTAGGATAGCCCCTAAAACCGAAACCAAAACTAAATTAAAAGTCATTGCAAGACAAAATTCACCGCCACAACATTTCAAAATATAAAACAACTCAAAATTTAATCACAAACGTAACACAAAACTACAATTACAACTAAATTAAAACGTCCCGTCGGATGATCGGGAATACCTCGGATGATGTAACCTACGTGTTGCTAACGGGATTTCCCACTGATCTAAATGAAAGTGTGGAACTCATTCGCCTGAGTTTAGCAAATTCATCCGGACTAAGTGAATCCGATAAAAATAATGATGCCGAAGGATGGAACCGTGGGATCTTAACCTGTGTCGTTATAATCAACTTTAAGATTTGTTTTAATCAAAACATAAAAAACACTTGGAAAATTAAGACTTCTCTAAACCAAAACACTTTTCTCATCTCCCGATTTATGATTTCTAAAACTAAATCTCTCGCAACAATAAGGAGCTCGGAGTACTAGTGGCAACACGGCCATCGTCGTCAGCAAAGCTTGAACCTACTTCAGCAAAACTTTCCTAGAATTAAATAACCAAGCCATAGGATTTCGAGGTAGTTCGCCTAGTGCAACATAAATCCTCAACCTTTTGTTAGGCATTTGCCTTGCAAATTAAGCCCTAACCGGACTTAGGATTCCGAGGTAGTCGTCTGATACGACATAAACCCTCACATCTTCAAGGCTATTTGTATGATTCTATCATATAAGTATAAGTCCTAATTAATTAAAATTGACAAGATCAAAACATTTAAATAAATATTAGGACTTTCTTAAATCTAAGCCAAACAATAGGATAGTCGGGAAATTACCGAAGTTCACTTCGAATCTGTGATTTCTCCTACTTTTCTTCCTTTGGATTCACAAAACAAAAGTTCTAAACTTGATCCATTCCCTATTGAAATTCAAAACTTCAATCCTCGAAAAACTTAAACTTTCAAATCCTCGAGAGCAGACATTATTGATTATTATCGAGAGTTTTCTTAGGTGATTCCCGTCACTTAAGATGTAATTAACTATAGTGGCTTGCCCTTATAGGGAATTTTCAAGAACCTGTGTAATATAAACCCCGTTTAATGTTTTCATATTAAGCTGTGGAATTTTGTCGGCTTATAAAATTGGTTCGCGTGACCAAACGGATGTCACAAATCTCCTAGTTTATTTAATCGAGCCCCACCGTCATTGGGCGTGTCTATCCTTAGGGATAGATACACGGCTCGTGGTGCGGTGCTCGTTTATATAAACTATTTGGGATGTGAGATCGGTTTAGTCTCATATCTTAAAACCTTCAAATTTGAAATTATTTTCAAAATCAAATACTACTTTTCAAATTATTTATTTTAATTAAATTTAAAATTCGCCGACGATTTCGGTAGCTGACCCCTCTTCAAAATAAAACACAACCTAAAAATATGCCGACAGATTTCTCAGCGACTCCACTGGGAAAATTCCTCTCTCCATCATAATCGAATAATTCTGCTTTCAAAAATCGGTAGTGCATCCATGTCCTTAGTGGATCAAACTACCCTTCCTTTCCGTCGGAATACTATGTTCATTTCTATCTTGAATGAGTATACCAACGTTCTCTCGGATTTAGGAGCCACCGTTTAGACACCCCTAAACAGAGAGGTTCCGAGATCCTTTACCTCATTTTCGAGGTGGGGCGCGACTCCCACTGGTGTTAGTTTAAGAATGATCCTTCGAGTCGAGAAGTCTTGCTTAAGACTCTCTTTTCCTTTCCAACTCCGAATCGATTCCTTACCTTCTCTACACCTTTTGAACATTCCGTTCTAAATAAACAAACCCTCTAATAAGTGATTCTTTTAACAAATGATTCTCTCTTATAAATACATGAACAAGAACGAGTTCGGACTCTTTTTCAATTCCTTCCTTTTCTTCCTAAAGAAAAGAAGCATAATCTCGGACCGACAACCGTAATCTACCCCGCAGAAATGGAAGCCCCGAAACCGATTTTCTCCTTCACCAACGGACCGGACTTCGCCGTCTATAAGGATGAGCCGCCCGACAATGGGATCATCCGATTTGGACGAGGATTCGAAAACACGAACGTCAAGGTCACCGACGTCTCCCTCTTCGCACCGACAAACAAGGTATCCGAAGCCGAGGAGCCACCGCTCGAGTTCAACCTTAGGTCGACCCAAGAGTTTCCTCCCCGCAAAGGATCCCGACTAGGAGGAGTGCATCGCCGTCCGCAGAGGACCGTTCTTACTACCCCCACCGGTCTAGTCGTTTCCGCACCTACCCCGACTTCGCCAAATCAAAGAGGAAAGAAATCCGAACTATGGTAAACCCGTTACCGTGGAGGGTACAGATCTTCTCGTAAGACCTTCGTTTTCGAAATCGGATCCAAGCTTCAAAGATTCCGTCATCGACAAAGACCCAAAGAAGAAACAAGTAGAAGGATCGCCGCAGAAGCCGTAAGCCGCCGAGATTCGCTTTCCGGAGGAAATTCCGCAGCTGCCAAGATATACACCGCCCGAATATACCGCGCCGTAATATACACCGCCGCTCGACTACATACCACTTTTGGGAGGAAGCGAGTTCCATCCCATCTCCGCCGCAGAGGATGAGGAGAATGTTCGCAAGATTGTCGCCACATTACCTCGCCCCGCATACTACAACGATAGCCGCAAGAAAAGAACTAGAACTACGCCGTGTTGCTCGACCGCAAACTTTGGCAGAAAAGTTAGCAAGGAAGGAAAACTCGCCCCGTATCGGAAATTCTACGAAGGATGTGGTGGGTGCTGGCCAAATCCCGTCTTGGGCCCCGAGTAGAGCCCGCCGTCATGACGGAAAAGCCAAGCAAGAGAATGAAGGCTAGCCCGCCTGTCGTAGTCTCGTGATTGCTGCATTAGGGAGGATACCGCCTTCCAAGATTTGGCCGACCGCACCATCCGGTCCTAGACCTTCGTCGCTAGAAGGATGGTATGGCGTCCCACTACGGGGCGACTGAGATCGAAACGACAGCTCGAGAAAGAAAGTCTCGCCAGAGGCCGGAATCCGAAGAAAGTGCTACCGCGATAAAGGGGACTCGTGAAAAGGGACCCAGCAACTATCGCATGACAACCGCAAAGACACACGAAAGCTCCGCTAGAAGAAGCCATGGAAAAGCCGAGAACCGATATCCGACGGTCAGCAAAAGAAAGAGAAGAAAAGTTCGGAGATGAGATCGATTCATCGGAGTTCATGGACGACGAATATGCGTAAATCAATATGGTCGAGACACGAGCTTCATCGCCTTCGCAAGGTGCTCCTCGCAACTCGCAGAAAGAGAGGAGCCGGAACCGATGAGAAGACAAGCCTTCAGGAAAAGGACGACACGATCGCTCAAATGGCGAAAAGGATGGAAGAGATGGCCGTAGCTCCGGCCACTTCCGCAGTCAAGTACAACCACATAGAGAGACACCCCGCAGGTCATTCACATTATAGACGGAGGAAAGGAGATTACATCCGTCAATGGGGATGACCAACTGAAAAGGATACAACACAAAGTATGATCCCCGAAAAGGATATCAAGAACTTCGTGGAACAAAGAGTGCGAGAAGCCTTAGCACAATCGAAGAACGGGACATCCATTCGGACGGGCTGACCTTACCCGGAAGAATTCGACGCCGTCCAATACCCGAAAGGCTTCGTACCACCTCTCGTTCAAGACCTTCGATGGAACCGGGAACCCCCGACAAGATGTCGCACACTTTCGTGCCGCTTGTTGCAATGCCGGCGGGAGCGATGCGCTACTCTTCCGACAGCTCGTCGCCAGTCCGTCGTGAATCGCCTTCGACCGGTATGCGTAATTACCCAATGGTTCGGTGAAGACATTCTCGCAGCTAGAGAGCCTCTTCATCAAGCGATTTGTCGGAGCTCAAGCACCACATCACTATAGTGATTTAGTGGTAGAGAAACAAAGGCCGAATGAAACTTTGGTGGATTACATACTTCGATGGAGAAACTTAAGCATGAAGTGTGAACCACAACCGCAAGAACAACATGCAACCGGCATCTTGCTTAAAAGCATTCACGGCCCGATAGCGACTTCTCCTCAAAGGATTCACTATTAAGACTTTCGAGAAGTTGTTAAGCAAGGCCGGAAGCTTGCAAGAAGAGGCGAAGCAATTAAGTTTCGCCGACAAGACGGACAAGCGTGAAGCCGGTGAAGACCTTCGAAAAGAAATCCGGATCGTCGCAACAGCATGACAAAGGCAAGCAACCGATGCAAATACCACCGTAACGGCCGCAACGAACCACAACAGAACTACCAACAACCCCGGTCTACGTATCAGTCATCTCCGCAAGATGAACAACCGTCCCGTCCGCAACGTACATTGAGGGAGCTTCGAAGCGAGAGAATATCCGTTCAAAAATGAAGCAAGCACCGAAGATGTTCCGTAGCTCTTATTGAAAACTCCGGATTTCCAACCGCCAGTAGCCCAAAAGACCGGAGGAAGTCAACAAGAATCCGGTGATCCCAACTTTTGCCCCTACCATCTGATGCTTGGGCACAAGATAGTAAGATTGCATTACCTTTAAAAGTTGGCTCAACGACAACCTTTCGTAAAGGAAATATAACAATCCCGAAGGAGTACATGAAGGAACCCCGAAAGGAGGTTCCGTCAATGTTATCTCAACCGATCCCGTCATTCCGATAGATCCCTATGCAATCGACGATGGATAGACTACCGCCTCGGACGAGGTCTTCGAAGAAGATTTTAGACAACTTCCGAACCGCTTCTGCGAGCCTCAATTCGTAGTTCGAGACCCGTTAA
>JAKZJZ010002994.1:0-11795 GCA_022702705.1 Papilionanthe hookeriana x Papilionanthe teres | reverse complement strand
CCATTTTGGCCAAAGTTGACTTTTTGTTAAAAAGTTGACCTATTGGGTCAATGGGTTATTCATTGGGTCAATGAATGACCATTTCCACCAAAGTTGACATTTTGGTCAAAAGTGGACCTATTGGGTCAATAATTAGTCATTAGGTTAAAATTTGACTATTTTGACCAATTTTAACTTTTTAGTCAAAAGTTGATCTTTTTAGGTCACTAGGATGTCATTGATTCTAGGATTTACCATTTTGACCAAAGTTGACTTTCTGATCAAAAGTTGACCTATTGGGTCAATGGGTTGGTCGTTGGTTCAAGGATTGACCATTATGACCAAAGTTAACTTTTTGGTTAGTGATTGACTTACTGGGTCAATAATTGGTCATTAGGGCAAAAATTGACTATTTTGACCAAAATTGACTTTTTGTTAAAAAGTTAACCTATTGAATCAATGAGTTGGTCATTGTGTCAAGAATTGACCATTTTGACCAAATTTAACGTTTTTGTCAAAAATTGACCTATTGGGTCAATGAGTTGGTCATTGGGTCACAAATTGACCATTTTAACCAATGTTGACTTTTTAGTCAAAACTTGACCTATTGTGTTAATGGGTGGTCATTAAATCAAAAATTGACCATTTTGACCAAAGTTAACTTTTTGGTCAAAAGTTAACCTATTGGGTAATTGGGAGAGTTATTGGGTCAAGGATTGACCATTTGGACTAAAGTTGACTTTTTGGTCAAAGATTGACTTATTTGGTCAATAATTGGTCATTATGTCAAAAATTGACTACTTTGACCAAAATTGAATTTTTGATCAAAAGTTGACCTATTGGGTCAATGGGGTGGTCATTGGGTCAGAAATTGACCATTTTGACCAGAGTTGACTTTTTGTTCTAAAGCTGACCTATTGGGTCAATGGGTTGGTCATTGGGTCAAGGCTTGATCATTTTGACAAAACTTAACTTTTTGGTAAAAATTTGACCTATTGGGTTAATGGGTTGGTACTTGAATAAGAAAAGGACCATTTTAACCAAAGTTGACATTTTGGTCAAAGGTTGACCTATTGGGTTAATGGGTCATTGTCATTGGGTCAAAGAATGACCATATTGACCAAAGTTGGCTTTTTTGTTAGAGATTGATTTATTGGGTCAATAATTGGTCATTAGGTCAAAAATTGACTATTTTGACCAAAATAGACTTTTTGGTCAAAAGTCGACCTATTCGGTCAATGGGTTGGTCATTGGGTCAAGGATTGATCATTTTGACCAAAGTTGAATTTTTGGTCAAAAGTTGACCTATTTAGTCAATGAGTTGGTCATTGGGTCAGAAATTGACCATTTTTACCAAAGTTTATTTTTTGATCAAAAGTTGACCTATTGGGTCAATGGTGTGGTCATTAGGTATAAAATTAACTATTTTAACCAAAATTAACTTTTTGGTCAAAAGCTGACCTATGGGATCATTAGGTCAAGGATCGACCATCTTCGACCAATGTCGACTTTTTGTCAAAAGTCGACTAATCGGGTCAATGGGTCGATATCGGGTCTGAGGATCGACCATTTTGACCAAAGTTAACTTTTTGGTCAAGAGTCGACCCGTTGGGTCAATGGGTCGGTCATCGGGTCTCAGGATCGACCATTTTGACCAAAGTTAACTTTTCGGTCAGAGATTGACTTACTGGGTCAATAATTGGTCATTAGGTCAAAAATTAACTATTTTGTCCAAAATTGACTTTTTGGTCGAAAGTTGACCTATTGGGTCAATGGGTTGGTCATTAGGTCAAGGATTGACCATTTTGACCAAAATTGACTTTTTGTCAAAAGTCGACCTATCGAGTTAATGGGTCGGTCATCGGGTCAATGATCGACCATTTTCACCAAAGCTGACTTTTCGGTCGAGATCGACTTATCGGGTAATAATCGGTCATTAGGTCAAAATTGATTATTTTGACCAAAATTGAATTTTTGGTCAAAAGTCGACTCGTTGGGTCAATGGGTCATTATTGTGTTAGAAATCAACCATTTCGACCAAAGTCGATTTTTTAGTCAAAAGTTAACCTATCGGGTCAATGCGTTGGTCATCGGGTCAAGGATCGACCATTTCGACCAATGTTAACTTTTTGGTTAGTAGTTCGACTTACTCGGTCAATAATCGGTCATTAGGTCAAAAATGACTATTTTGACAAAAATCGACTTCTTGGTCAAAAGTCGACATATTAGGTTAATGGGTCGGTCATTGGATCAAGCATCGACCATTTCGACCAAAGTCGACTTTTTAGTCAAAAGTCGACCTATCGAGTCGATGGGTCGGATCAATCGGTCAAGGATCGACCATTTCGACTAAAGTTTACTTTTTAGTTAGTGATCGACTTATCGGGTTAATAATTTGTCATTAAGGCAAAAATCGATTATTTTTTACCAAAATCGATTTTTGGTTAAAAGTCAATTCGCAAGTTAATAGGTGCTCAATGCTTCGTAAATCGACCATTTTGATGAAAGTTGGCTCTTTGGTCAAAAGTCGACTCTATTTTGGTCAAGTGGCTGGTCATTAGGTCAAGGATCGACCATTTCGACTAAAATCGAATTTTATGTCAAAAGATCGACTTATTAGGTTAATAAATCGGTCATTAGGTCAAGAATCGACTATTTCGACCAAAATTGACTTTTAGTCAAAAGTCGACCTTTTGGGTCAATGTGTTCGTTCATCGAGTCAAGGATCGACCATTTCGACCCAAGTCAAACTTTTTTGTCAAAAGTCGATCTTATCAGATCAATGGGTCGGTCATAAGGTCAAGAATCGACCATTTTGACCAAAGTTGACTTTTTGGTCTGAGATCGACTTGTTCGGTCAATAATTGGTCATTAGGTCAAAATCGACTATTTTGACCAAAATTAAATCTTTTTGTCAAAAGTTCGACTCAATCGGGTCAATGAGGTCGTCATTGGGTCGAAATCGACCATTTCGAACCAAAGTCGACTTTTGAGTCGAAATGTCGATCTATCTCGGTCAACGAGCGGCCATTATGGTCGAAAATCGACTATTTTGACCAAAGTTAACTTTTTGGTCAAAAGTTAACCTATTAGGTCAATGGATTCGTCATCGGGTCAAGAATCGACCATTTCGACCAAAGTCGACTTTTTGGTCAAAAGTCAACTTCGTCGGGTCAATGGGTCGGTCATTGGGTCAATGATCGACCATTTTCGACCAAAGTCAACTTTTTGGTCAAAGATCGACTTATTGGGTCAATAATTGGTCATTAGGTCAAAAATCGACTATTTCGACCAAAATCGACTTTTTGGTCAAATGTTGACCTATTGGGTCAAGTATTGACCATATTGTCCAAAGTCTACTTTCTGGTCAAAAGCAGACCTATTAGGTCAAAGGGTTAGTCATTGGGTAAGAAAATGACCATTTTGACCAAACTTGACCTTTTAGTCAAAACATGACCTTTTTGGTTAATAGGTTGGTCATTAGGTTAAGGATTGACCATTTTGACCAAAATTGACATTTTGGTCAAAGATTGACTTATATGGGTCAATAATTGTCACTAAAGTCAAAATCGACCAATTTTAACTAAAATCGACTTTTCGTCAAAAGTCGATCTATTATGGTCGATCATAGTGGGTAAAGGATTTTCCATTTTGACCAAAGTTGACTTTTTGGTCAAAAGTTGACCTATTGGGTCAATGGGTTGGTAATTAGGTCAAGGATTAACCATTATGACAAATGTTGACATTTTGGTCCGAGATTGAGTTATTGGGTCAATAATTGGTCATAAGGTCAAAAATTAACTGTTTTTGACCAAAATTGACTTTTAGGTCAAAAGTTGTCCTATTGGATCAATAAGTTGGTCATTAGCTCAAGAATTAACAATTTTGACCAAAGTTAACTTATTGGTCAAAAATTGACCTATTGGGTCAGTTGCGGTTTCACTATTCAGGTTAAGTAATCGACCATTTTGATCAAAGTTGACTTTTGTCTAAAGTTGACCTATCGAGTCAATGGGGTGGTCATTGGTCAAAAATTAACTATTTTCGACAAAAGTCGACTTTTTGCTCAAAAGTTAACCTATTGATCTATAGGTCGGTCATCGGGTCAAGGATCGACCATTTCGACTAAAGTTAACTTTTTTGTCAATGATCGACTTATCGGGTCAATAATCGGTCATTAGGTCAAAAATTGAATATATTTTGACCAAAATCAATTTTGGTCAAATGTCGATTAATTGGATCAATGGTGCGGCCATTAGGTCAAAAATCGACAATTTCGACCAAAGTCGATTTTTGTCAAAATTCGACCCTTATCGGGTCAATGGGGTGGTAATTAGGTTAAAAATTGATTTTTTGGTCAAAGGTCGATCTATTGAATCAATAATCGGATATAAGGTCAAAATTAATTGCTTTTCGACCAAAATTTACTTTGTGGTCAAAAGTTTTCCATTGCATAAATGAGTTAGTCATCTGGTAAACAATCGACAATTTTAACCAAAGTCGACTTTTTGGTCAAAAAGTCGACTTATCGGGCGAATGAGTTGGTCATTGTCAATAATCGACCATTTTCACCAAATATAACTTTTTGGTCCAAAATCGATCTATCAGGTCAATTGGGAGGTCATTAAATCAAAAATTAACTATTTTGACAAAAGTCGACTTTTTGGTCAAAAGTTCACCTCATCGGATCAATGTGTCGAGGATTGGGTCAAGGATCGACCAAAGTCGATCACTTTTGGTCATTAGGTTAAAATCGGGACTCGCTTTCATCCAAATTTAAAAGCTTAGACAGATTAATCTATCAATACCCAATGGGCGCTATTGGGCATAAAAATCGACCATTTGTACCAAAGTCGACTTTTTGTCAAAAAGTAGACCCATCGTGGGTCAATAGGGTGGTACATGAGGCATAAATTCAACTATTTCGACAAAAAATCGAAGCCTACAGTGACCGTCAATCTCATCGTGGGTCAATGCGGTTATGTCATCGGGTTAAGGAAACGACCATTTTAACCAAATTCGACTTTTCGGTCAAAAGTCGAACAATCGGGTCAAGGATCGACCATTTTGACCAATGTTGACTTTTTGGTCAAAGATTTACTTATTAGGTCAAAAATTGGTCATTAGGTCAAAAAAGAGACTATTTTGACCAAAATTGAGTATTTTGACCAAAATTGACTATTCTGACCAAAATTGACTTTTTTTGTCAAAAGTCAATCTATCGTGTCAATGGGTCGGTCATTGGGTCAAGGATCGACCATTTCGACCAAAGTCGACATTTTCGGTCAAAAGTCGAATAGTACAACAAGGGGTTAGTCATTGGGTCAAGGATTGAACATTTTGACCAAAATTGACTTTTTGGTTAAAGATGGATTAATTGGGTCACTAATAGGTCATTAGGTCAAAAATAAACTTTTTTTTTACCAAAATTGACTTTTTGTCAAAAGTTAATCTATTACGCCTATGTATTCAGTCATCGTCAAGGATTTACCATTTCGATCTAAAGTTAACTTTTTGGTAAAAACTCGACATATCGGGTCAATAAGTTAGCATCGGGTCAATGATCGATCCATTATGACTAATGTCGATTTTTTGGTTAGAGATCGATTTATTAGGTCAATAATCGGTCATAAAGTCAAAATCGGATCATTTTGACCAAAATCGACTTTTAGTCAAAAGTTGTTCTATTGGTCAACAAGTAGGTCATTCGGTCAAGAAATGACAATATTGACAAAAAGATGGCTTTTTGGTCAAAAGTCGACTCTATTGGGTCAATGGGTCAGCTATCGGGCCGGTAATGTGACCATATTTACCAAAGTCGATTTTATGGTCAAAAGTTTACCTATCGGATCAGCAAGGCCATTATGGCAGAAAATCGACTATTCGACCAAATTCGACTTTTTGGTCAAAAGTCGACATAATGAATCAATGGCAGTCATTGGGTCAAGGATCGACCAATTGACCGAAAATCGATTTTTTCTTCAGAGATTGAATTTATCTATCAATTATCGCTCATTAGTTAAAAAATTAATTATTTTCGACCAAAACTGAACTTCTTGGTCAAAAGTCGATCCATCGGGTCAATGGGTGGCCATCAAGTTAAAAATCGACCATTTTCGACCAAAGTCGACTTTTGGTCAAAAGCTGACCTATTGGGTTAATGGGGTAGCCATTAGGTAAAAAATTGATTATTTTAACCAAAATTAACTTTTTTGTCAAAGTTTGAAATATTGGGTCAACGGGTGTGTCATTGGGTCAAAGATTGACTAATTATTTTGACCATTTCATACCAAAGTTGACTTTTTGGCCATTTCATACCAAATTCGACCTATTAGTGTCAACGGTCGTTCGCGGTCGTAAATCGACTATTTTAACCAAAGTTTTCATGTTTGGTCACGTGGGTGGTCTTTAGGTAAAAAATTTACTATTTTGACCAAAATCGACTTTTAGTGAAAAGCTCGCGATATCGGGTCAACGGATCGTCATCGGTTACGGATCAATTCATTTAAACTAAAGTCACTTTCGATCAAAAAGTCGATATATTCGTCAACGGGTTCGTCATTGTGCGTAAATCGACCATTTCGACCAAACTTAACTTTTTTCGTCAATAATCGACCCATTAGGTCAATTGGTAAAAAATCAACATTTCGACCAAACTCGACTTTGGTCAAAAGTCAATCTATTTGGTCAATGCCTGCATCATTAGGTCAAAAATTAACTCATTTTCACCAAAATCGACTTTTTTGTCAAAAAAGATTACTTATCGAGTTACTGGCCGGCATGTTAGGTCAAGGATCGCACTCATTTCGATCAAAATTGTCTTTTGGTCAAAAGTCGACATGTCGGGTCAATGTGGTTCATCATCGGGGTCGAGAGTGCAAGATTTTTAACAAAGTCGACTTTCGGGTAAGAGATCGACTTATCGGGTCAACAATCTACACAGTCATGATAACCGACTATTTTGACCAAAAGTGAATTATTAGTCAAAAGTTGACACATTGGGTCAATGAGGTGGTCATTGGGTTAGAAATTGACCATAATGACCAAAGTCAATTTTTGCGAAAAAAATCGAACTATCGGGCTTATAGCAGAAGTAGTCAAAAAAATGACTTTTTTTAACAAAATTCACTTTCGGGGTCAAAGATCGACCTATTTGGGCCAAGGATCGATCATTTCGACCAAAAAGCCGACTTATTGGTCCAAAGTCAATTATCTGGGTCAATGTGTCGGTCGCCGGGTCATAAATCGGTCCATTTTGTCCAAAGCTTTTTAATTTTTTTGATCAAAAGTTACTCGCTGATCTCAATGGGGCGAATAATTCGCTCAAGCAATCGGTCATTTAACCAGCCGACTTTTCGACCAAAAATTAAATTTTTGCTCAAAAGTCAGATTCTACGGGTCAAAGGGATGGTGATCGGGTCAAGGATTTACCATTTCAATCAAAGTTACCATTTTTGGTCAAAAGTCGGACCGACGGATTAATCGGGTCAGTGATCGGGCCGCGTGCTTCGACCATTATGACCAAAGCCGACTTTTCGGTTGCAGATCGACTTATCGCTACAACAATCGTCATCACAGCTAAACATCGACTATTTCTGGACCAAAATTTACTTTTTTAGTCAAAAGCCATCCTATGATCCATTTCGAAGCCGCTTCTTATCGGATAAAGTATTAACCATTTTCGAGCAAAGTCGATTATTTGTCAAAATTCGACCTATCAAGTCAATACGTAAGTCATTATCGGGTCGTTAGATCGACCATTTTGACCAAAGTTAACAATTTGGTCAAAAGTTGACATATAGGGTCAATAGGGTGGTCATTAAGTCAAAAATTGAAGATTTTGACCAAAATTGACTTTTTGGTCAAAAGTTTACATATTGGGTTAATGTTTTATTCATTGGATTAAGGATTGATCATTCTGATCAAAGCTTACTTTGTTCAAGAATGATTTTCTGGGTCAATAATCGGGTCTTCGTGTCAAGATCAGAGCTATTCACCAAAGTCAAATTTTGCTCAAAGTTTACCCATCGGGACAATGGGGTGGTCCTCAAGCTGAACTATTAACTATTTCGACCAAAATCGACTTTTCGGTCAAAGGCGTGTCCTTGCCAGTGGATCGGCCATTTTGATCCAAGTCGATTTTTTAGTCAAAAGTCGACTCACTCGGCCTAATGGCTTCTGTCATCGGGTCAAGGAACGACCAATTTCGACTCAAAATCGCTTTTTCGTCAAAGATCGACTTTATCGCAGGTTAATACTTACTCATTATGTCAAATATCGATCATTTCGATAAAAATTGATCTTTTAATCAAAAGATGTCCTAATGTGTCAATGGTGTTGATCTTTCGTCAATGATTCGACCATTTTGACCAACTTTAACTTTTTTGGTCAAAAGCTGATCTATCAGATTGTACCAATTGTGTGTCATTGTCGTCAATGATATCGACAACGTTGCAGCAAAGTCAACGACTTTCGGTTAAAAATGCACCTATTCGTACAATTCGGTGGTCAAACAAAGTCAAAAATCGGAATATTTCGGTCCAAAAATGTTAATTTTTCGCACAAACGCTAACCTATCGTGTCAATGGCTCAGTGCATCGTGGGTCAAGGATTAACCATTTTTTACCAAAGTCAACATTTCGGTCAAAAGTCGATTCCATTGGGTCATCGATCAAGGATCGGTTCATTTCGACCAAAGTCACTTTTTTTGTAAGAGATCGAATTTATTGGATCAATAATCGGCCAACTGGGTCAAAAATCAACTATTTTAACCAAAATTGACTTTTTGGTCAAGAGCTGATCTATCAGGTCCGCTGGTTCGGCCATTAGGTCAAGCATTTACCATTATGACTCAAAGTTGACTTTTCGGTCAAAAAGTTAACCTATTTGGGTGAATGAGTCGGCTTCAGTCAGTCAAGAATCGATCTTTTGACTCAAAGTTAACTTTGTCAAAAATCGACCACTTGGGTCAATGGTTGGTCATTCGTCAAAGATCGACCATTTTCACCAAAGTTATCTTTTGTCAAAAGTCGACCTATCAACAAAGTTGATCATCGGGTCAAGGATCGACCATTTTAACAAAAGCTTACTTTTTGGTCAGAGTTTAACTTATTGGTCCAATAATTGGTCATTAGGTCAAAAAGTTTCTATTTTGACCAAAGTTGAGATTTTGGTCAAAAATGGCCCATTGGGTAAATGGGGCGGTTGTTGGGTCATAAATTGACTTTTTGGTCAATGTGGTGTCCATTAGTTCAAGGATTGACCATTTTGATCAAAGTTGACTTTTTAGCATAAGTTAACCTATTAGGTCAATGGTCTGTCGCAGGTCAAGGAATGACTATTTTGACCAAAGTTTACTTTTTGGTCAGAGATTTACTTATTTGGTTAAATATTTGGTCGTTAGGTCAAAATTTCACCATTTGACTAAAGTTGACTTATTGGTAAAAGTTAACCTATTATGTCAATGGGTTGGTCATTGGGTCTGCAATTCACCATTTTAACCAAAGTTGAATTTTCAGTTAAAAGTTGATCTATTGGGTCAATGGAGTGGTTATTAGGTCGAAAATTGACCATTTTGACCAAATTTGAGATTTCGGTTAAAAGTTGATATATTGGGTCAATGGCTTGTTCATTTGGTCAAAGATTGACCTTTTAGGTCAATTGGTTGGTCATTGGGTCAAGGATTGACCATTTTGACCAAAGTTAACTTTTTGGTCAGAGATTAACCATTTTGATCAAAGTTAACTTTTTGGTCAATAGTTAGTCATTAGGTTAGAAACCTACTATTTTGACCAAAATTGAATTTTTCCTCAAAAGTTCACCCTTTGGGTCAATGGGGTGGTCATTGGGTCAGAAATTGATCATTTTTACCAAAGTTGACTTTTTGGTCAAATGTTAACCAATTGGGTCAACGGGTTGATTATTTGGTCAAAGATTAACCATTTTGATCAAAGTTAACATTTCAGCCAAAACTTGACCTATTTGGTCATAGGGTTAGTCATTGAGTCAAGGATTAACCATTTGGACCAAAGTTGACTATTGGTCAAAGATTAACTTATTGGATCAATAATTATTCATGAGGTCAAAAATTAACTATTTTGACCAAAGTTGACTTTTTGGTCAAAAGTTGACCTATTGGGTCAATGGGTTGGTCATTGGGTCAAGTATTGAACATTTTTAGAAAAGTTTACTTTTTTTGCCAAAAAATTGACCTATTGGGTTAAGGATTGGCCATTTTTACCAAAGTTGACTTTTTGGTCAGAGATTGACTTTTTGTGTCAATAATTTGTCATTAGGTCAAAAATTGACTATTTTGACCACAAATTAACTTTTTTAGTCAAAAGATGTCCTATTGGGTCAGGAATTGACCATTTTGACCAAAGTCGACTTTTTGGTCAAAAGTCACTTATCGATCCTCGTCGGCGTCGTTGGGTTAGAATTACTATTTTAACTAATGTTGACTCCGTCTAAGTCAACGTGTGGTCGTTAGGTCAAAAATTAACTATTTTCACCAAAATCGAATTGAGAAAGGTCAGCTATCGAGTAAATGGGTGTGGTCATCGGGTCAATACTCGACCTTTTAAGACCAAAGTTTACTTTTCGGTCAAAAGTTAACTTATCGGGTCAATGGGCCGATCATCGGTCAGAAATCGCCATTTGGACTCAAACTCGACTTTTAGTAAAAAGTCAATCTATTGGTTCAATGGGTTAGTTATCAGTCGAAATCGACCATTTTGATCAAAGTTGACTTTTTGTCAAAAGTCGACCTATCGGTCAACGGTGGTCATTCGTGACGTAAATCGACTATTTTGATCAAAATTTACTTTTTGGTCAAAAGTTAACCTACTAGGTCAATGGGTCTTTCATTAGTCATGATGACCGACCATTTCGACTAAAGTTCGAATTCTCTGTTACCGATTAACTTATCGGGTCAATAATTGGTCATTAGGTCAAAATACTGATTATTTTCGACTCAAAATCAGCTTTGTCAAATGTCGACATATTGGTCAATGGGCATTAGTCAAAGTGTTGACAATTTTGGCCAAAGTTGACCTATTGGTCAATGCGTAGCTCATTGAGCTAAAAATCGATCATTTTGGACAAAAATCGACTTTCGTCCAAAGTCGACCTATCGATCAAGGGCTTGGTCATTGGGTCAAGGATTGACCATTTTGACTAAAACTGACTTTTATGTCAACGATTTACTTATTGGGTTAATAATTTGTCATTAGGTCAGATATTTACTATCTTGACCAAAATTGACTTTTTGGTCAAAAGTTGACCTATTGGGTCAATGGGTTGTTCATTCGGTCAAGGATTGGCCAATTTGTCCTAAGTTGACTTTTTAGTTAAAATTCGACTTATCGGTCAATGGGTCATCATAAGGTCACATCGAATCATTTCACCAAAGTTTACTTTTCGGCCTGAAATGCACTTGTGGGTCAATAATCTGTCATTTCGGTCAAAAATCGACTATTTCGACCAAAATTAAATTTTTTGTTAAAAGTCGACCCATCGGGTCAATGGGGCTGCTCATCTGGGTCGAAATCGACCATTTTGAACCAAGTCGACTTTCGGGACAAAAAGTCGACTCCATCGGGTATACGGGTGGCCATTAGTCGAAAATCGACTATTTCGACCAAAGTCGACTTTGGTCAAAGTTAACCTATTAGGTCAATGGGTCGGTTTTTGGGTCAAGAATCAACCTTTTAACCAAAGTCGATTTTTCGTCAAAAGTCGACCTATCGGTCAATGGGTTTGTAATCGGGGTCAAAGATCGACCATTTCGACAGCAATACGTAACTGAACGAAGTACA
>JAKZJZ010002993.1:0-11807 GCA_022702705.1 Papilionanthe hookeriana x Papilionanthe teres | reverse complement strand
AGAAAGACGATACGATCGCCCGGATGGCGAAGAGGATGGAAGAGATGGTCGTAGCCCTAGCCACTCTCCAAAGTCAAGTGCAACCCCAAAGAGAGACACCCCGTAGGTCATTCACATCGTAGACGGAGGAAAGGAGATTACGTCCGTCAACTGGGATGATCGCTTAAAGAAAGATACAACACAAAGTATGATTCCGGAAAAGGATATCAAGAGCTTGGTGGAACAACGAAGTGCGAGAAGCCTTAGCACAATCAAAGAGCGGGACATCCATTCGGACGGGTAGACCTTACCCCGAAGAATTCGACGCCGTCCAATACCCAAATGGCTTCGTACCACCTCTCGTTCAAGACCTTTGATGGAACCGGAACCCCGATAAGATGTTGCACACTTTCGTGCCAGTTGTTGCAATGCCGGCGGGAGCGATGCATTACTCTTCCGACAATTCGTTAGCAGCCTGTTAGGGATCGCCTTTGATTGGTATGCAGAATTACCGAATGATTTGGTGAAGACATTCTCAGAACTAGAAAACCTCTTCATCAAGCGATTTGCCGGAGCTCAGCACCACATCACTATAGGTGATTTAGTGGTAGAGAAGTAGAAGCCGAACGAAACTTTGGTGGATTACATAATTCGATGGAGGAACTTAAGCATGAAGTGTGAACCACAACTACAAGAACAGCATGCAGTCGGCATCTTACTTAAAAGCATTCACGGCCCGATAGCACTTCTCCTCAAGGGATTTACTATTAAGACTTTTGAGAAGTTGTTAAGCAAGGCCGGAAGCTTGCAAGAGGAGGTGAAGTAATTAAGTTTCGCCGACAAGACAGACAAGCAAAAGCTTATGAAAACTTTTGAAAAGAAATCCAAGATCGTTGCAGCAGTCGACAAAGGAAAACAACCGATACAAATATCGTCCGAACGGCCGCAACAACCTCAACAGAATTACCAGCAACCCCGATCCAGCTATCAGTCATCACAACAGTATGAACAACCGTCTCGTCCACAACGTACGTTAAGGGAGCTTCTGAGCAGGGAGTATTGTTGACCTCATTTTTGATGAGGTCTTCTCTTCTTCTTTTTAGTACTTAGGATCTAGCCTTAGGCTTTTCCTTTGACTATCTTAGAGGACTAGAATTGGGACCCACCACTTAGAAATTCAAACCACTTCTTAATTCCCCGCAAACTCCACAAACTCGATCGTAAACCCCTAATCACCTAGAGGGTGGAAATCAAATGCGGAAGTTTAAAGGATGAGTTCCTATAGGACTCTTCGGCCTTAGGACCGCCCAGGTGGCCTGGTCTGGTGAAGGGCTGACTTACACACACACTACACCTATACACTACACTTTCACACACATCCTAGAACCACACCCATACCCAACTTGACCTCCTAACTCATGAAGGAAATTCACATGGATGGTCCTTAACCCCTAAGCCCTTGGCTAAGAGGGTTAGGAACAACATAGTGGATGCCTCAAATGAGTCCCTTCATGGCTCATGTGGGCTTGATATGGCTTCAAGGCTCAACCAAAATGATTTTATTCCACTTACATTTACCCAATCTTCAATTTTCCAAATCTTCAATTTTCCAAATCTTCAATTTTCCAAATCTTCAATTTTCCAAATCTTCAATTTTTGACCCCCGGGACCCTACACCCATCAAACCTACCAAAAGCCCTTGAAATTACCTAAATTTTTCAAAAATTTCCAATCACCCAAAATTCCTCAAAATCAATCCCAAACATTCCACATCACTCAAATTGATCATCCATACCCAAAAATACCAAAAATTCCAAAAATACCTCCCAATACCCTCTAAATACCCAAAATACCCCTCTTGACCCAAAAATTCAAAAATTCAGAAAATTCCCAGAAAATTCCAGAAAATCCCAAAAATTCCCAATTTCAATTTGTTCAACTACACCATGGGCCAATTTTGTTAATTTACCTCACTTTTATCAAAACCCCCAATTTGACCCATTTTAACCCTAAGTGAACCCAATGTCAAACCAAACCTACCCAATTGACCCAAATTCTGGTCCAATTCAATTCTAAACTTCAATTCAACAATTCCAACACCAATCTAGACCAAACCCAAGTCCAATTTGATTGACATTTGGATCCAATTTCACTTTTAGCCTTAAAGCCCAATTTGGACCCATGACCCAAACCTAACCCAAACTCACCCAATTCAACTCCAATTAACCCCAAATCTTTTCTAAACCTTCCATAACATCCCTATACACAAAACCCTAACATGATTTGTCCAAAATTTAGACCCAAACCCCACTCAAATCCAACCCAAAGCTAAAAAGCCCAATTTTGACCTAAACCCAAACCTAACCCAAATAAGCCCAAACCCCAAAATCAAAACCCAACCAAAGCCAAAACCTCTTTGAAACACTCCCATAAACATTTCCCAACATTTATTTTACATAAATTTCAACCCTAGCCCAACATTGGCCCAAGTTAGCCCAATTTGACCCATATTAGCCCATTCACCAAAGAAGCCCAAATTCAACCCAATTCAAACCCAAATCACTCCCAATTTGCTTCAAATCATTCATGACACATACATGAACTAAACCCAACATTTGTTTGGCCTAAACTTCTACAAAATTCCCATCCATAAATCTATTTTTAAAACCAAAAGCCCATCCACATGAAACCTTCCTAAAAGCCTAAATTTCATGCTAAAGCCCATATGACAAATTCTTCTCATCATACCCTTAATTAAAATCATCCCTAAGTTCAAATCAATCATCAAATGATTCCAAATTAAGTCCCATACAAATTCCCATCAAATTACCAAAATTTCTAAGATCCATTTTCATGAAATTGACCAAGCTTTTCCCCAAGCCAAAGACAAGCCATGAAGCCATGCATGAGCCCCATAGGAGCCATGAGAGCCATGGAATCCACTTTCCACCTCACCAAACCATTAATGGTAAGAGAGAGGGTCTCTTTCTTAAACCCTTTTTATGCCCTTTTTACCTTAAGCATGATACACTCTAAACCATGTTTAGCCACCTCACCATGGATGGAGACTTCACTACCACAATTCGACTCGACCCAAATGATTCCCCTCAGCCCAAGGTCAAGCCTTGGATGGTGAACCAAGCACAAATACTGGGTTGACCTAAACCAAGACAAAATCACCCCTTTCCCATTCCATTTCAATTCACCACCTTTACACATGGAAGCCATCAATCGAACTCACAGAATCAAGCTCGACCTCACCGACCCCGATGGTGACCGGTGCTCGGCCGGCCACCACCGTGTCGCCGGAAAACACCACACCCGAGAGCTCAAATGTGAGCCAACTTTGGAATTCCACCTCGCTCGAGCCGCCCCATGCCCAATGGCCACCATGGTTGTTCTTCCCATGACCAGAAGCAGCTCGATCCCGCCCTCGGCCATCCCCGCGAGGCGCTCCAGCCACCTCTACTTAAACCCGACCCCTCACGGCCATGAGAGGAGAGTTGCACAAACCTTGCCGAAACTCGCCAAAATTGTTCCAAACCCTTCTCCATACTTAGAGCAGCTTGATCCCCGAGTGTCAATTTGCCCTAATCCCCACCAACGTAATCCAATTTCTCAACCGAAATTTCACCCAAAACCAGGACACTTTGCCACAGTGAGCCAATCCTCAAATTGACTCGGTCCTACACCTTCACTGGACCAAGAGAAGTTTCCCACCGAAAGCCCCATCTCCGAGCCACCTGCGTTGCTCTAGCCTCCAAGCTTTGTGATCGAGCCGTGGTCACTTTCATAGCTAGAGCAATTCACCGGACTCAGGAGACTTCATCCGGAGCATGCCGGGATCCAATCGAAGGTGACACAACCCTCAGATCGAAGCCACACTTCTCTGAGCAAAGGTATGGCCTCACTCTTCTTCCCGAGCTTCTGAACATTCTCCATTTTTATTGAGTCAATTTCATGCCACATAAACCGTATGGATGTGTTCGTCTTCTCGAGACGAATCCATAAAGCATAAGAACACGAAAATCCATTGAGTATCGAGTGAGATCTAAGGCCTAGAAGACAGACGGTTCTCGGGCTAGGAGGCTTGGGGACGATGAACGGATGCCGTTCATTTAATACACGCGCGGACGGACAGCCAGGATCGCGCCGGATCAGGAGATGGAACGACACAGCGGGCCCCGGAGAGCTGAGTCAGATGGCGACGTCGAATCGGAGAGCGCCACTCGGCGTTTCGGAGCCGCCGAGGCTGACGCGGCGCCGCGTGGATAAATAGAAAATTAGGGTATTTTCCGATTTATTTAATTCCCTAAACTTCAAAAATCCATAACTTTGTGTAGAAAAATCAGAAAAATAAAATAAAAATACCATCTTGCTTAGTGAACAGAGGAGAATAAGGTGGAAAAGAAATCATTTAATTTCATTAAGTATTTTATTTTTAATTATTTATTTCCCTTCTGCATTGTTTTAATTCTCCATGCATATAGGAAATTCACCATGGTATGAGACCATAGGGCTTTTGAAGCCTCTGAATTTGGGAACATTCCCTGAATTTTCCAAAGTCAGAGGCCCTCCCTATAAGAAGTTATTAATTTTTCAAATTCATGTTGTTGTTTTGAGTATTTTAATTCCAATAATTAGCATGTTGTGAAATAAATTCTAGGAAAATTTGGTGATGTCTCTTATGACCAGAGGACCCTAGGAAAATAAGTTTTCGAGTTAATTCATTCGAGATAACCCTAATCGGCTTATACACCCAAAATAGATCCTTAATTAATTAGAGTTAACCACACATCAAATTGACTTGAAATCAATTCTCCACTGACCTTTAGGATCAGAGGAGTTCACAATAAAAATTTGAGGTCAATTAGACTTAGTTAGCCCTACTAAATGGGTTTATTAAGTCATTTAGCCAATTTAAACTTTAAAAATTCATAACTTTCAAAATGCTTTTAAAAAATTCACCAAATCGGTTTTGGAGCCTCTCGATATCAGGGGAATTTAAGAAAATTAAAGTTTCAATTTTCTAAAAAATTTGATTTTTTGGTATTATTTTAATATTTTAGTAATTAAAAAATAATAAAAATCACAAAAATAATAAAATTCACCAAAATGTCACATTTTAAATTTTAATCACTTAGGAACAAACCCCATATTTTTCTTAAGTCTATATGATGAGATATTAAATTTTAAAGCCCTAAGGTAACTTTAAAATTAAAAAAATATATATTTCTAGTATTTCCACTAAAATAATTCTAATAAATCATAGAAAAATCAGAAAATTGTAAATATTGATTCTCTGATTTCCTTAATATCAGAGAGATTTTTGAAAAATATAAAATTCATTTTTTAACCTTTATTTTATTTTTAAATTAATTAATACTCCAAAACTTAATATAATTATAATAAAAATAATATAATTCAAAAAATCACCAAAATTGGTCCAAGTGGTTCTCTCGGTCATTAGGAATGTCCCATAACTTTCTTAAGGACGAAACTCTCCCTTGGTCATGTTATTAAATTTTCCTTGGAAATCCCTATTTTCTACCAAAAATAATTATATAAATAAATTAAATACGTAAAAATCATATTTTCTCCTCTCATGTCTTTATTGACATACGAGTGAAGTCACATAAAAATTTCAAGTTCATTTAAGCTCAATTTAGTGAGTTATGGAATTATTAAGCTTCAAGGGGCAAAATGGTAATTAAAATTTTAACCCTTAATTAAAACTTTAGGTTTAATAAAATTAACAAGTAAAATATTTGATCTTAATCTGATTTGGATGATTGAAATTTAAATAATTAAAGGGTAGAAACCTACTAAACAATTAAAAATAATTAAAATAAACCTTAATTAAATAATTGATTAAATTTGAAGAATAATAAAGTTGGAATTATTAAATATGGATATTATTAGGAAGAGATTTATTCTTTAATTTAAAAATCCCTAAATTAATCATCTCAATAATACTTAATTTCCAATTAAAATGATAATTCAAATTTAAATTTTAAAATATTAACGGACTTAATCATCAAAATTAAGTTAAAAGTTAAATTATTAAACTTTTCTTTAAATTTCCAGTTAAGTTAAAAATTAAAAATAAAATTAAATTAAAGATTAAATTAAATTGAATCAAACAAATTAAATTAATTTAAATTAAATTAAATTAAATTGAACAAATTAAATTAAATTGAATAAAATTTAATTAAAAATTAAATTAAATTAATTAAATTAAATTAAATTAAAAAAATAATAATAATTAAATTAAATTAAATTAAATCATCTTAAATTAAATTAAAAGCATATCAAATCAAGTTAAATTAAATTAAATTAAATTAAAAATAAAAATAAATAAAAAATTAAAATTAAAATTAAAATTAAAATTAAAAATTAAAATTAAATTAAAATTAAAACTAAACCAAGTTAAATTAAATTAAAGTTAAATTAAATTGAATTAAAAATAACATCACCTAAGATATGAAGAAATTAAACATAAAGTAACTTGAACACTATTCCAAATTCCAACCCATTAACTTAAATTAAATCATTTGAACACCAACTTGCCCTTGAAAGCTTTGGTTGTCATAACTCCTAAATAGAACGTTAAATGAAATGTTACTTCACCTATAAGATATTCAAATGTCATAGTTCACTGAGCAAGATAATAATGAAACTTGAATCCTCGGACGACTACTTCACCTGATCAATTAAATTCATTTGGACTTAAAACAATCCTAGCAGTATTGAAAAGATGTTTAAGATTCTTCTTAAGCACTTTCTCAATATGATAAGATACAAGAACAATTGAACTTAATTTTTCTTTTATGAAGAAAATCGTCCTCAAACCAAAACACAAGAACCTAGACGTCATAGGAAATGACTAGCTATAGGATTAGGAATTTGGTAGAAAACCATGACCCTTCCCTTAGCTTTACCTAGGAACTTGCTTAAATATTCTAATTGTGTTTAAGTGCAGCATGGGATGACGGGAAGACCATCCAGGTACGCTTTTATTTTATTGCAATTTACTTTCTTGCAATTTACCTTATTGCAATTTATTTAATCGCATCGTACTTACTTTTCTTCCATGATAAACAACTGTTGCATGAAAACCCACACCTTTAGGATAGTCCCTAAAACTGAAACCAAAACTAAATTAAAAGTCATTGCAAGATAAAATGCACCGCCACAACATTTCAAAATATAAAACAACTCAAAATTTAATCACAAACAAAACACAAAACTGCAATTACAACTAAATTAAAACGTCCTTTTGGATGATCGGGAATACCTCGGATGATGTAACCTACGTGTAGCTAACGGGATTTCCCACGGTCTAAATGAAAGTGTGGAACTCATTCAACTGAGTTTAGCAAATTCATCTGGACTAAGTGAATCCGATAAAAATAACGATGCTGGAAGGATGGAACCGTGGGATCTTAACCGGAGTTGTTATATTCAACTTTAAGATTTGTTTTAATTAAAACATAAAAAACACTTGGATTTTAATATTTCTAAAACCAAAATCTTCTCTTCTCTTTTGATTACAATCTTCTAAGACTAACCCTCTGCAACAACAAGGAGCTCGGAGCATGGTGGGCAGCACAGCCATCGTCATCAGCAAAACATGAGTCTACTTCAAAGAAAACTTTCCTAGAATTAAATAACCAAGCCATAGGATTTCGAGGTAGTTCGCCTAGTGCAACATAAATCCTCAACTCTTCGTTAGGCATTTGCATGGCAAATTAAGCCCTAACCGGTCTTAGGACTCCGAGGTAGTCGTCCGATACGACATAAACCCTCACATCTTCGAGACTATTTGTATGATCACCTCATACAAATATAAGCCCTAATTAATTAAAATTGGCAAGATTGAAATACTAAATAGACATTAGGACTTTCCTAAATCTAAGCCAAACAATAGGATAGTCGGGAAATTACCGAAGTTCGCTTCGAATCTGTGATTTCTCCTACCTTTCTTCCTTTAAATTCCAAAAACAAAAATGTTCCAAATTTGATCCATTCCCTATTGAAATTCCAAAATTCAATCCCTTGAAAACTTAAACTTTGAGATCTTGAGAGTAGAATTATTGATTATTATCGAGAGTTTTCTTAGGTGATTCCCGTCACTTAAGATGTAATTAACTATAGGGGCTTGCCTTTATAGGGAATTTTAAGAACCCAGGTAATATAAACCCTGCTTAGTTCCTTTGTATTAAGCAGGGGAACTTGTCGGCTTATAAAATTGGTTCGTAGACCAAACGGATGTCACAAATCTTCTAGTTTATTTAATCGAGTCCCACCATCAAGCGCTGTGTCTATCCTTAGGGATAGATACACGGCTTTGTGGTGCGGTGCTCGTTTATATAAACTATTTGGGATGTGAGATCGGTTCGATTTCATATCTTAAAATCTTCAAATTTAAAATTATTTTCAAAATCAAATACTATTTTTCAAGTTATTTATTTAAATTAAAAATTCGCCGACAATTTCTGTTAGGCGACCCCCTTTTCAAAATACACCGACCTAAAAATAAGCCGTACAAGTATTCGTTCAAGAATGAGGCAGTGCCGAAAATGTTCCGCAGTCTGATGAAGACTCCAGATTTCCAACTGTCAGAGCCTAAGAGACCAGAAGAAGTCGACAAGAAAGGTGATCCCAACTTTTGCCCTTACCAACGGATGCTTGGACACAAGATAGAAGATTGTATTACCTTCAAAAGTTGGCTCAAGGACAATCTTCGGAAAGGGAATATAACGATCCCGAAGGAGTACATGAAGGAACCCCGTAAAGGAGGTTCCGTCAATGTTATCTCGACGGATCTCATTGTTCCGATGGATCCCTATGCGACCGACGATGGATGGACTACCGCTTGGACAAAGTCTTCGAAGAAGATTTTAGATCGCATCCAAACCACTTCGGTACGAGCCTCAATTCGTAGTTCGAAACCCGTCAAGTCCGCACTATCACTCGCGATAGAAGAACCACCTCAACAGGAGACGATCGAAGAGAAGAAGAAAATCGACGAAGAAGAGAAGACCGAGGCTCTTAAGGCTAGACTAGGGGCCGCTTATCCTAGGATAGTTGTTTCCGATTCGGGGAGAAATCCCTCAAACCTCTGACTCTGTATGATTATTTACTCACTCCGGTGGGATCTTATAATGATAAGGGTTATGGCGTTGGCTACGTTTTGACCGTTTCTAACGATTACGTAACTAGCGACAATCCGGACATCGATTCCGATACAAATGACAATTCTCAAATCATACACAATCTCGACGGTCACAATGACAAAGAAGACATCCACCAAGGAGGCTACGAGAGTTCAACAAGCAATGAATCTATTTGCGAGTTTCGAGGAGCTCCAAATACAATGAGAGTTAGAGCCTTCGTACTCCGAAGCTAATCCGAAGAACATGTCATTCTGATTCAAGAGGAGACACTAGAAAACTCAATACTAGATTCAGAAGAAATTACAGAAGTCAACTTAAGAAGTGGAAGAGTTCTACCTCCGAGAATGGGTCCAAAAGACAAAGGAAAGCGTGTGGTCGTTCAAGAAGAACCAACCCCGCAGAAGAAATACCCATTCGGGAAGAAGCCGAGACACATGAAAATAAAGTGGACTACAACGTGCTAGCCCATCTTAGGAAACTATCGGCCAAACCGAGCATCTACGACACTCTCATCTTATCAAAGGAGATGAGAGAAGCTCGATCAAGGCCTTGCTCGATCCGTAAATTCGCTTAGCTCAAATGACCGGAGATTCCTTAGATGAGGTTTGTTCGTTAAAGGAACAACGAGGTGTTACCTTCACGGACAATGACCTACTACTTGGGACGACGGACCACAACCGACCGTTATACATTTCGATTATAATAGGGAAGTTTACACTCTCCGTAGTATTGGTGGATCCAGGAGCATCAATCAATATAATGAATCTTCGAACACTAAGCATACTTGGAAATCGATGCTCGCGAGCTCGAAGCGTACAAAATGTTATTAAGAGGATTCAACCGTAAAGGAGAAAGAGCCCTCGGATCAATAACGCTCGTTAATGAAGACCGGTGACTTGGCAAAGACAACCGCAAAATTTCACATAATCGATTCGAAACGTCGTTCAACGCTCTACCGGGTCGACCATGGATACATGAAAACCGGAAGGTACCATCATCTCTATATCGTTGCATCAAATACTATGATAGAGGGGAACGATGCATCAAAGGTGACTTACAACCATTCTCCGTACATGAAATTGGAATCCATGAAGATGCGACTTATTATGCACCTCCGAAGAAAACAATCTTCTCCGGAGATACCATAACAAATGAAGTAAAAGAAGTTCGGGACGACGAAGAACTCGAAGTTCTAGTCCAACAGTCACTCACCACTCCCTTACGGCGAGATGGTGAAGGTTTCTCCACAACTCGCATCCGAGGTCGAGGCCGGGGACGAGGTCGTGGCAGAGACGTTAGGACAGTTGGACAGAGGAAACCAACCATCAATATTGATTGGGAAGATAGTTCTGAAGAAGAAAAAGAGATCAAGCGAGAAGCAGCAACAATAAGTCGGAAGAAGCCGCAATTTAAGATCTCTCTCGAAGATGAGAAGAACGAAGAATACAAATCGATGTACGAGAAGATTAATCACTATGTACATACTATGACCCTGACCCCGATCCATTCTAATAAGATCGAGGGTATGGTGGTCAAAGAGGTACGTAGCGGCGGTGCAAAGCCAATCAAATTCTACCATGGTGCTCCTTCCTCCAAAACCGAAAATAATGTACAACTTGAAGATGTCACTTCATCGAATTAATCGAATTACCTTTTGAGTGGTACTCTCCCTGTGTTCAAAATTTAATTCAGCGTGGTTTCTTACCTCGACAATGGACAAAAGGTCAATCATAACATTTTGAAAAATTATGGAATAACTCCAGTCGTCCACCCAATTCAAAGCATGGTCTCGAATTCGGCACAGTAGGATTAGTTGACGATACTGAATTTTGCCTGGTTGTAACTTGCGAGTCTAATGAAAACTGCATGGAAACTACGTAAGAATTCAAGATTTACAAATTGGAAACGCTCCACCGAATTCGAAGAAGAGATTAAATCTACAATAGATGAGTTAACGGAAGTTAACTTAGGTACTAGCGAAGAGCCTAGACCTACCTTTGTTAGCTCCTTACTCAATAAAGAAGACTCCGAAGAAATAATCAAGTTATTAATGGAATTTAAAGACTCGTTTTGCTTGGAGCTACGATGAGATGCCAGGATTAGCTCCAGAGGTCGCAGTCCATAAGCTAGGAGTGGATCCTACTTCTGTCCCAGTCAGACAAGGTCCCAGAAGAATGGTCAGATCAGAATTTGTGTGGATTTCAGAGATTTAAACAAGGCATGTCCAAAGGATGAATTCCCTCTACCGATCCCAGAATTAATGATCGACATTGCTTCGACACATGAAATATTCTCATTCATGGAAGGATCTTCGTGATACAACCAGATAAAAATGGCTCCAGAAGATGAAAAGCTTACGGCATTCGAACGCCGATCGGAGTATATTGCTACACAGTGATGCCATTCGGACTGAAGAACGCAGGAGCAACATACCAGAGAGAAATGACAAGAATTTTTTATGATCTCATCCACAATCAAGTCGAATGCTACGTGGACGATGTGGTCATCAAATGCAAAGTAAAGGAAAACCACCAGTATGATTTGAGAATTGTTTTCGAACGATTAAGACAATTTAACCTTAAGATGAATCCCTTAAAATGTGCCTTCGGCGTCACCTCGGGAAAATTCTTAGGATTTGTTGTTCGACAT
>JAKZJZ010002992.1:0-11818 GCA_022702705.1 Papilionanthe hookeriana x Papilionanthe teres | reverse complement strand
CTGTCCTCGCTCTACATCTTTTCTCCCTCCATTTCTCTCCACATTTCTCTCAATATCTCCCTTTGTCTACCTCTCACTCACTATCTTTTGTCAAGCTTCCCTGAGTCTCTCTTCTCTCTCAATTTTTACGTTACACCCCCTCCCTCACTATTTAAATCACACTTCAATCCCTATCTTAACTCCTCTCTTGCCCTCTCTCTCTCTGTATTTCATCTCTCGCTGTCTCTCTCTCTCTCTTGCTCTTTCTTCTGTCTTCCTCTCTTCCCTCTCTTTACTCACTCTTTCTCTCCATCTATCACACACTCTCTCACACTCCCTCCCTTACACATTATCTCTTAATTTATCTCATATCTTGCTCTATCTCATCATATCCATCTCATTATTTATTATTTTTTCTCAAACATCTCTCATTCTTCCTCGATACCTCCCTCTTTCAATCCGTCCCTCTCTCTCTTTCTCACTCTCTCTCTCTCTCTTCTTGCACTCACTCGTTCCACACACTCTTCCACTCTTTTTTTTCTTACTTCTATCTCCCTCTCTTCCATCTCTTTACTCACTCTTTCTCTTCCTCTATCTATCACACTCTCTCTCACACTCCCTTACACACTATCTCTCAATTGCTCTCACATCCTGCTCTCTCTCATCACATCCATATCATTATTTATTATTTTCTCTCATACATCTCTCATTCCTCCTCGATACCTCCCTCTTTTAATCCATCCCTCCCTCTCTTTCTTCCTCTCTCTCTCCTCTTGCACTCACTCGTTCACTCTCTCTCCCTCTCGTTTTCTCTATCCCTCTCTTTTGCTCTCTTTTCTCTCACTTCCACTTTTCTCTATTTCTCTCTCGCTCTCCCTCTCCCTTTCTCTCGCCCTCTCTCTCATCCTTTCTCTCTCATTCTCTCCCTCTACTACCCACCCTTTCAGGCTCTCTATCTCAATCTTTCTCTCCCTCTCTCCCTCACTCCCTCTCCATCTCCTCCTCTGCATTTAACTCACTCTCTTACTCTCCCTTCCTATCTCAATCCCTCCCTCCTTCCCTCTCTTTCTCTCTTTCCCCTATCTCTCTTCTCTCTCCACTTGCACTTAATCAATCTCCCTCCTTCCCTCTCATGTTCACCATCGCTCTCCCAATCCTCTTTTTTCTCTCTTCTCTCACTTTCTCTTCTCTCCATTCTCTCTCACAGCCTCCCTCTATCTCTCTATCTTCTACTTTTTACCGTGCTCTCCCTCACTCTCTCTATTCCTTTCTTTTTACCCCTCTTCTCTATATCTCTCACACTCCCTCATACTCTCTCTCCCTTCTCTCCATTCCACTTCCCACCCTTGCACTCTCTCTATCTCAATCTCTCTCCCTCTCTCTCACCCCTCTCCACGCATTTTCCTCTTACTCCCTATCTCCATCTTGCTCAATATTGTTTCCTCTCTCGCTTCCTCTATCTCCCTCTTATATCTTTCATGCTCTCTCTCTCTCACTCACTCTCTTCAATCTCTCTCTCCCTCTATCTCCCTAGTTCTCCCACTCCCCCTTACACTTGCTCTCTAACTCCCCCTTTCTCAATCTCTCCCTTATTCGTGCCCTTTCTTACTATGTCTCCTACTCTCTATTCTTTTTTTTGTCTCGTTTTCTTGCTATCTCTTGCTATCTTTTCACTCTCTTTACTCTTTCCCTCTATCTCTCCCTTTCTCCCTCTCTTTCTTTCTCACTATGTCTCTCACTCTCCATCGTGTTTCTCTCTCTCTCGCTCGTTGCTCTCTCTTCCTCTCTTTTCTCTCTTTTTCTCCAAATATCCATCACTCAATCTCTCTCTACCTTCCTCCTTTCTATATATCTTTGCTTTCTCTCCCACTCCTCTCTCTTATTGTTTATTACTTCCCTACCATCACTTATTTTGGTCTCTATTTCTCTCTTTCCCTCTCTTACCTCACTCTCTATTCCTTCTCTGTTACTTTCTCTTTTGTCTCGCTCCTTTCGTGGCTCCCTCACTCTCTTTAATTTTACTCTCACTCTTACTCTCAATCTCTTCTATCTCCTTCTCTATTGCTCTCTCTCACCCTTTCTCTCGCGCTCTCTCTCTTGCTACCTCACTAAGTCTCTCTCGCTCTCCCACCCACTTTCACTCCCTTCATCCCTCTCTCTCTCTCCTGCTCTCCTTATCTCCCTCTCTCTTACTCCCTCTGTCGCTCGCTCTTTCCCTCTCTCCCACTCACTCTTTCCTTACTCTCTTTTTTCTTTGTTTCTCTCTCGCACTCTCTCCCTTTCTAGCTTCTCTTCCTCTTTCTTGGGTTTACTCTCACTCTTACTTCCTCATTTTCTCTCTCTTTCTCAGTCCATATTCACTCTCACTCTTACACTCTCTTCTATTCCTCTCTCTCCTAGCTCTCCTCTCAATCTTTCTCTCACTCTCTCTCAAACATTCATTTTTCATTCCCTACCTCCCATTCTTTCCCTTCCTCACTCTTATTTCTCTGTCTCACGCACTCTCCCGCTCTCTCCCTCTCACTCTCTTCTAGTTCACCCTCTTTCTCTCCCAGTAAGCCTCATTCTCTACCCATCTCTCCATCTCTCTCACTTTATCTCTATTTCTTTCTTCACTCTCACTTCCTCTCTCATTCCCACTCTCTTCCATTCCTCTCTCTACCCACTCGCCCCCTCACTCTAACTTTCTCTCTATATCTTCCATCACTCTCTCTTCTCTCTCACCCTCCCTTCCTCTCTCACTCTCACTCTCTTCAATCTCACTCACTCCCTCACTTTGTCCTCTCTTTATCACTCTCTCTCGCCTCACACTTTTCTTTATTTATGCTTTATCACTTTTTTCTCTATCTTTCTATCTCACACACACTTACCCATCCTCTCTTTTATCACTCTCTCTTACCACTTTACTCACTCTTTCTCTTCAGCCATCTCTCACTCTCTTCCTCACTCCGTCTCTCCCTCTATCATTAATTAAGTCTCTCTCTCTCTATTGCCCTCTCGCCCTCTTGTTATCTCCATATACCCTTTATATCTCCCTCTCTCATTCTCCCTTCCTTGAGTCTCTCTTCTTTCAATATTTCTATCTCACCCTCTCTCTGTCTCTCCCTCCAGCTCTCTATTCAATCTCTGGCTTTACTCTTACTTTCTCTCTCTCTCTCTATTTCATCTCTCTTTATTATTTTCATTCTCTCCTTTGCTCCCTCTCTCTCTCACTCTTACTTTTTTTTATCGCCCTCTCACCTCTCTCTTTACGCACTCCATCTCTCCCTCTATCTCACTCACTCACACTCTCCCTCCCTTACACACTCACTTACAATTTCTCTCACATATTGCTCTCTTCTGTCATATCCATCTCATTGTTTCATATTTTATCTCATGGATCTCTTTTTCCTGCTTGATCACTCCCTCTTTCAATCCCTAAATCCCTCTTTTTCTCGCTCTCTCCCTACTTTACTCTTCTCTCCCGCTCCTATTGCACTCACTCATTGACTCCCTCTCCCTCCCTCTTCTTTTCTTTATCGCTCTCTCTAACTTCCTCTCTCTTACCCTCGTCTCTCACTTTTCTTTCTCTACATCTCTGTCACTCTTCCTCTCCCATTGTCTCACTCTCCCTCATTCTTTCTCCCTTATTCTCCCCCTTCAACCACTCTCTATGTCAATCTCTCTTCTTCTCCATCTCTTTCTCTCCTTTCCTCCTCACTCATTCCCTTAATCTCCCTCCCTATCTCAATCTTGCTATCTTTTGCTCTCGCTTCATATCTCTCTTAAATCTTTCTTTTCTCCACTCTCTCTATTCAGTCTCTCTAACGCTCTCCATCTATCTCCCCTTTCTCTTTCTTGCCCTCTATCTCTCTCTTTCTTGCTCTCTCCCTTTCGTACTTTGTTTCACTCTCTATTATGCTTCTTTCTCTAGCTCTCTAGCTCTCTCTTACTCTATGTTCTCTCTCTTTATCTACTCTTTATCTTCCATATCCATCAATCTAACTCTCTCCCTTCCTCTGACTCTCTCTCTTCTCTCTCTTCTTCCATCTTCTCTCTCATTGTTTATTACTTTCTCGCCCTCCCTTCCTCCTCCTTTTTATGCTCACTTTGTCTCTCTAGCTTCCTTTCTCTTGACCTCTCTTTCCTCAATCTGTATTCTCTCTATTTCTCTCTCCCTTTGTCACCCTCTCCCCTCCTCGCTCCCTCACTCTCTTTAATTTCACTCTCACTCCTACTTCCTCGCTCGCTTCATCTCTCTTTCTCACAATCACTCCCACTTTCCCTTCTTGGTTGTCCCTCTCTCTCCATAACTCTATCATTCTCTCTCTCATTCTCTTATTCTCCCTCCATCACTTTCTCTTGCTCACTCTCTTTCTCTATCTTACCTCACTCTACTTCTCTCCCTATACCTCTCTCATACTCCCTTCCTCTCTCACTTTCACTAATTGTTCTCTCTCTTTCTCTTTTCTTGCTTACACTTCTCTAACTCTTTATCTAATGTTTCTCTCTCACTCTCTTTCTCTTTCTCACACACACAATCTCTTTCTTTACTCAATCCTTCTCTCCCCTATCCCTCACATGTACTCTCTCTCTCTTTCTCGCTCAAACTATAATCCTTCTCATATCCTCTATCTCATTAATTCTCACATTCCCTCACACTTTTCCCTCTCTTTCTCTTACCCTCTCTCCCTCCCTTTCTCTTCCTCCTCTATCTCTCACTCTCTTTTCATGATTATTGCTTTAACTCATTTCCTCTCTATCTATATATCTCTCTTGCTCCCTTCCTCACTTTCTTCTTTTTTCTCTTGCTCTCAATCTCTCTTCTCTTCCTCCCTCCCTCACTCACACTTTCTCTCCATTCTCACCCTCCTAATATCTTTTCTTCTCTCTTGTCCCTCTTTCTCATTCGCTTTCTTATATCCTCTTCTCTCCCTCTGGATCTTTTCCTCTTTCTCTCTAGATCTCATTCACTCTTCACACTCTTGTTCTCTTTATCGCTTTCACTCTCTACCTCTATCATTCTCACTCCCTAATTATTGCCCTCTCTAGGACTCTCATATTTAGCTTACTCTTCTCTCCATCTATACTCTCATACGCTCTCTCACTCTGTTAATCACTCTCGCTCTCACCCTCTTTAGCTCCACATTTCTTGATCTCTATCTCTTACTATCTTGTTCTTTCTTGCTCAATCTCTCCTCTCTTTTCCCTGCTCCATCTTTCTCCCTTCACTCTCTATCCTCTTCTTTATTATTCTCTCCCTCTCTTTCTCTTTCTCACTATATGTTCTCTTTTTCTATCTTATACTCCTTTTACACTATCTTTTATTGCTCTCTCTCCTTTTACACTTTCTCTCCTTCTATCTCCACTCCCTTTCTCCTTTCTCATGGTGTCAACCCTACCACTCTCTCTCCTTTCTCGCTCACCTGATTCTATCCCAACCTCTCCCATTCTCTCTCTCTCTCCCTCCCTCCCTCTTCCTCCCTTTATTCCTCTCCAAATTCCTCTCCCTCCATTTCTCCCTCTCACACCGATCATTCTCCTGTTCTCCCGCTCTTTATACCACGTACCCTTACTCGATCTTCCCTTAATCTCTTCACTCACACCCTTTCACTCTTTTCCTTTCTCTTTCTTCAACTCTCTTTAATCCCTCTCACTAGCTCCTTCAATCTCTCTTTCTCAGTCACTCTTTCCCTATCTTTCTCACTCTCTATTCCATCTCATTTTATCTCTGATTCAATCTCTCTTATGTCTCTCTTTTAACCCTCCCTTTATCCCTCGCTGACTTTCTCTCGTCTCCCTCCCTCATTCACTCCCTTCACCCCTCGCTTTCTCTCGCTCTCCTTATCTCCCTCCTCTCGCTCCCCCTCTCACTCGCTCACTCTCTCCCTCTCTCAAGCTCTCTTCCCTCACTCTGTCTACACTATTTCTCTTTCACACTTTCTCCCTTTCTCGCCCCTCTTCCTCTATCTTCAGCTTCACTCTCAGTTCTACTTGCTCTTTTTCTCGCTTCATGTTTACAATCTCTTTGATTGCTCGCTCTCCTCTCTCCTATTAATCTTTCCTCCTTCTCTCCCCCTCTCTCTCTCCCTCTCTCGCTCCCTCTCCTTCTCTCTCTCTCTCCCTCTCTCCCTCTCTACCTCTCTCTCCCTTCCAACTCATCCCCCTCTCTCACCCACTAAATCTCATTCTCCACCCTGTTTCTTCTTCCTCTCACTTTATCTTTGTATCTTCCATCAGTTACTCTTCTCTCTAACCCTCTCTTCCTCTCTCACTCCTGCTCTTATCAAGGTCTATAACTCCCTTCCTCTATCTCTATCTTTCTCACTCTCCTCCTCTCTCACACTATTCTCTATTTATGCCTTATCACTTTTTTTCCTCTATTTTTCTCTCTTTCGCTCCCACGCACACACACGCTTGTTCTCCTTCAACACTCTCGTATAACTTTACTCACTATTATCTCCAACCATCTCACACTCTCTTCCTCCCTCCCTCTCTCCTTCTTTCATTATTACAGTCTCTCACTCTATCGCCCACTAACTCTCACATTATATCCATATCCCCTCTACATCTCCCTCTCTCTACCTCACACTCAACTCTGTATCTTCCCTCAATCTCTCGTCTCTCTTATTTTCTATTTCACCCACTCTCCTTCTCTCCCTCCCACTCACTTCTCAATCCCTTTTTCACTCTCTTTCTATCTCTATTTCATTAACCTTTATTGATTTCTTGATCTCTCACTTGCTCTTTCTTCTTCGCCCTAATTTCTATCTCTTTACTTACCTTAATTCTCTCTCTCACTTCTGTTGTACTCACTAAGTCACTCCTTCTCCCTCACTCTCCTTTTCTCTATTGCTCTCTCTCTCATTCCCTCTCCCTTGTTCCCTCTTCTGTCACTTTCTCTTTTCTCTATTTCTCTCTCACTCTTCCTCTCACATTCTCTCTCTCATCATTTCTCTATCATTCTCTCCCTTCTACTTTCCTCCCTCCCACTCCCCCAACCTCAATCTCGCTCCCTCCATCTCCCTCTCTCTTTTCCTTCTGACACATTCTCTTAATCTCCCTCCTTATGTCAATATTGCTCACTAATTTTTTCGTTCTCTTCCTCTCTCAATTCTTATCTATCTCTTAAATCCTTTTCTCTCTCCCATTCTCACTCCCTCTCTCTCTCACTTCAATCTCTCTCACTCTCTCCCTCTATCTCGCCCTCTCACTCTCTCCATACTCTTATCATTTATCTCTCTCTTTCTCGCTCTCTGTCTTACCCATAATGTTTCACACACTATTATGTTTCTTTCTTTCACTCTAAGGCTCTCTCTTGCTCCCTTTTCTCTCTTTTCCTTCTTTCTCTCCAACTAAATCTCATTCTGTACCCCCTCTCTCCATCTCTCTCTCTTCCCTCCATATTTTCCTTCACACTCTTTTCCTCTCTCACTCCCACTCTCTCCCATCCCTTTCACTCCCTCCATCCATCTCTCTGTTCCTCACTAGCTCTTTTCTCTATTTATGCTTTATCACTTTTTCTTTCTCTATTGCTCTCTTCTTGTTCTCTTTGACAAACTCTCCCTTGCTCTTGTTTATCACTCTTATCACATTACTCAGTCTTTCTCTCCAACCATCTCTCACTCTCTTCCTCCATCCCTCTCTCACTCTTTCATTAATTCAATATCTCGCTATGTCTTTTCTCGCTCCATCTCTATCTTTATTTCTCTCAATATCTCCCTTTTTCTACCTCTCACTCACTATCTTTTGCTCTAGCTTCCCTGAGTCTCTCTTCTCTCTCGATTTTTGCCTTACACCCCCTGTCCCACTCTTCAATCCCTATCTTAACTTCCTTTCCTGCTCTCTCTCTCTCGCACTCTGTATTTCATTTCTCTTTGTTATTTGTCTCTTTTAACTCCTCATTGTCTCTCTCTTTCTCTTTCTTCTATCTCCCTCTCTTTACTCACTCTTTGTCTCCCTCTATCTATCACAATCTCTCTCACACTCCCTCCGTTACACACAATCTCTTAATTGCTCTCATATCTTGCTCTATCTCATCATATCCATCTCATTATTTATTATTTTCTCTCATACATCTCTCATTCCTCCTCGATACCTCCCTCTTTCAATCCATCCCTCCCTCTCTTTCTTCCTCTCTCTCCTCTTGCACTCACATGTTCACACACTCTCTCTCCCTCTCTTTTTCTCTTTCTTCTCTCTTTCTATTCATTCTCTTTACTCACTCTTTCTCTTCCTCTATCTATCACAATCTCCCTCACACTCCCTTCCTTACACACCCTCTCAATTGCTCTCATATCTTGCTCTCTCTCATCATATCCATATCATTATTTATTATTTTCTCTCATACATCTCTCATTCCTCCTCGATACCTCCCTCTTCCAATCCATCCCTCCCTCTCTTTCTTCCTCTCTCCCTCCTCTTGCACTCACTCGTTCACTCTCTCTGCCTCTCATTTTCTCTATCGCTCTCTCTCATCCCTCTCTTTTGCTCTCTTTTCTCTCACTTCCACTTTTCTCTATTTCTCCTTCACTCTCCATCTCCCTTTCTCTCGCCCTCTCTCTCATCCTTTCTCTCTCATTCTCTCCCTCTGCTACCCTCCCTCCCACACTCTCTTTCTCATTGTCTCTCCCTCTCTCTCCACCCGCTCTCCATCTCCTCTGCAATTAATTCATTCTCTTACTCTCCCTTACTATCTCAATCCCTCCCTCCTTCCCTCTCTTTCTCTCTTTGCCCAATCTCCCTTCTCTCTCTCCTCTTGCACTTAATCAATCTCCCTCCTTCCCTCTCATGTTCTCCATCACTCTCTCTCATTCCTCTCATTTTCTTTCTTCTCTCACTTTCTCTTCTCTCTATTCTCTCTCACAGCCTCCCTCCATCTCTTTATCCATCTTTTTACCGTGCTCTCCTTAACTCTCTCTATTCCTTTATTTTTATCCCTCTTCTCTATATCTCTCTCACTCCCTCATCCTTTCTCTTCCCTCTCTCCATTCCACTTCTCACCCTCCCACTCTCTCTATCTCATTCTCTCTCCTGTCTCTCACCCCTCTCCACGCACTGTCCTCTTGCTCCCTATCTCCATCTTGCTCAATATTGTTTCCTCTCTCGCTTCCCTCTCTCCCTCTTAAATCTTCCATGCTCTCTCTCTCTCACTCTCTTCAATCTCTCTCCCTCTATCAACCCAGTTCTCCCACTCTCCCTTACGGTTGCCCTCTAACTCCCCCTTTCTCACTCTCTCCCTTATTCTTGCCCTTTCTTACTATGTCTATTACTCTCTACTCTTTTTTTGTCTCGCTTTCTTGCTATCTCTTGCTATCTTCTCACTTTCTTTACTCTTTCCCTCTAGCTCTCACTTTCTCCCTCTCCTTCTTTCTCACTATGTCTCTCACTCTCCATCATATTTCTCTCTCTCTCTCTCTTCCTCTCTGTTCTCTCTCTTTTTCTCCTCATATCCATCACTCAATCTCCCTCTGCCTTCCTCCTTTCTCTATCTCTTTGCTTTCTCACGCACTCCTCTCTCTTATTATTTATTACTTCCCCTCCCTCCTTATTTTCATCTCTATTTCTCTCTCTTTCCCTTTCTTACCTCACTCTCTATTCCTTCTCTATTACTTTCTCTTTTTTTCTCTCCTTTCGTGGTTCCCTCATTCTCTTTAATTTTACTCTCACTCTTACTCTCAGTCTCTTCTCTCTATTTCTATATTGCTCTCTCTCACTCTTTCTCTCACCCTCTCCTCTTGCTCCCTCACTGAGTCTCTCTCGCTCTCCCTCCCACTTTCACTCCCTTCATCCCTCTCTCCCTCCTGCTCCCCTCATCTCCCTCTCTCTTACTCCCTCTGTCGCTCGCTCGCTCTTTCCCTCTCTCCAACTCACTCTTTCCTTACTCTTTTTTTCTCTTTTTCTCTTTCGCTCTCTCCCTTTCTAGCTTCTCTTCCTCTCTCTTGGGTTTCACTCTCACTATTACTCCCTCATTTCTCTCTCTTTCTCACTCCATGTTCACTCACTCTCTTACTCTCTCTTCTATTGCTCTCTCTCCTCGCTCTCCTCTCAATCTTTCTCTCACTCTCTCCCAAACTTTCATGTTTCATTCCTTACCTCCCACTCTCTCCCTTCCTCGCTCTTATTTCTCTATCTCACGCACTTTGCCCCTCTCTCCCTCTCACTCTATCTCTATTTCTTCCTTCACTCTCTCTTCCTCTCTCATTCCCACTCTCTTCCATTCCTCTGACTACCTTCGTCAACCTCTCTCATTCTCACTCTCGCCCTTTCCGCTCTTTTTCTCTCTTTTATGCTTTATCACTATTTCTTCATCTATTTCTCTCTCTCTTTCTCTCTCACACACTCTCTCTATTGCTCTCTTTCATCACTCTCTTATCAGTTTACTCACTGTTTCTCACCAACCATCTATCGCTCTCTTCCTTCCTCCCACTCTCCCTCTTTCATTTATTCATTGTCTCTCTCTAGCCCTCCTCCTCTCTCCATATCTCACACTATGTCTCCCTCTCTGCCTTTCACTCACTATCAATTGTTCTATCTTCTCAGAATCTCTTTTCTCTTTATTTCCGCCTTACACTCTCTCCCTCCCGCTCTCTCTTCAATCACTCCCTCCCAAACTCTCTCTCTATGTCTCACTCCCTCCCAAACTCTCTCTCTCTCTCTATCTCACTCCCTCCCTCCCAAACCCTCTCTCTATTTCTATATCTATCGTTATATGTTGCCCCCTTTCTCTTAACCTCCTCCCAAACCCTCTCTCTCACTCTCTTCCCCAACTTTCTTTCTTCAGCTTCACTTTCACTCTTACTCCCTCACTTTATCTCATTCACAATCTCTACTCTCTCTTCCTTTTTCTATTGTTATCTCACTCTCACTCTCTATTCTCTCTTACCTTCTCCTTACTCCCTTACTCTTTCTTTTCTCTCTATTTTTGTCTCTATTTCTTGGTCCCTTCTCCCATTATTCAATTTAAATTTTACTCTTACTCCCTCTCTCCCTTTCTCACTCTCTATTCTCTCTCTCATTTCCTCTCTATCTTACTCTCTTATGTTGCTCTAGTCTCCTCTCCCCTTACTCTTTCTCTATCTATCTCATGCTCTATCTCACTCTCCCTTTTTTGCGCTCTCTCTCCCTCCCACTATCTCTCACACTCTCCTCTCCCTCTGTCTATATTTCTCACACACAAGAACTCTCTCTTTTTCCCTCCCCGCTCTCCCTCTCTCCATCTCCCCATCACTCCCCTCCTCTCTCTCTCACTCATTCGCTTCTTCGCCTTCCATCTTGCACACTTTTTTACACATTATTATCTCACTCTTTCTTACTATATATTTTATTCCTCTCCCTTCTATGAATTTTTCTCTGCCTCTATCCTCCACTCTCTCATTCTCTCAATCTTTTTCTTGCTCTCCCGCTCTTTCATTCTCACGCTCCTCTATGTGTCTGTTATGTCACTCTCTTCTCTGACTCTGTCATTCGCTCTTTCTCACTCCATCTCTCAATCCCTCTCTCACTCAATCTCTCTTTCCTCATGCCTCACTTTTTGCTCTTTATTTCTCACTCATTTTACTTACACTCTTTCCATCCTCTCTTTATCTATCTTTATCTCTATCTCTATATCTCTTGTCCCTCTCTTCATTCTCCCTTTAACTTTCTCTCCCATTTTGCCTCTATCTCCCTCTATCTACCTCTCATTCCATCTCACTCTCCACCTCCTGTTCTCATACTTTCCCTCACTCTCTCCGCTTAACATGTTTTCACTTGCACTCCCTCGCTTTATCTCTCTCTTCCTTTATACATATCCTCTCACACTTTCTCTCCCTCTATCCACCACATATCTCTACCCACTCCCTTCTCACTCTCCCACTCA
>JAKZJZ010002991.1:0-11818 GCA_022702705.1 Papilionanthe hookeriana x Papilionanthe teres | reverse complement strand
TCTATTAGTGGATGACATATGTTTTGTTTTGGTTTTTCTTTTTCTGTTGGAAGTATACTCGGTGTCTCGTATAGGGTGTGGTGTGTAGAATCTTATACCACCATAGTTATTTTTGGATACTTCAATCAGGGTATGTAATTGTTTTTTTTTTCTCATCATTAACATGTAGGGAGCTACTCTATCTCTTTTCTTTAAATATATATATATATATATATATATATATATAATATAGGATATATTCAGCATGGTGGCGGGAGTTCTTGCTCTGCTAGGGTTTCCTAGGCTTCAATGACGACGGTGATCTGGCTGGGTCTTCCTCCTGGTGAGTTGGTGACCTTGGTAGGTGGGTTTGCTGGTGGTGGTGGTTCCGGGAGGTGGTTTTCAGTTTTTTCACCTTCCCGGGTTTTCATTTTTCAAACATTTGGTCTGTTTACTGTTCGATTGAAGTCTGGTGGTGGTGGCCATCTTTGGCTGGTGTGGTAGTTCACTTTTGCTTCAATGGCCCATCCTTTGGATATGGATACTAACATACAATGGTCCAAAGCCACATTTGCAAGTGTGGTTGGTAATAGCAAAAATGTTGAAACCAACCCTTAAGGAACCTTTTTCCCTCAGTACCTACACGATGCGGCTGCTGGTGTCGACATATTTTTAGGTTGTGTGTTTTATTTTGAAAAGGGGTCGCCTACAGAAATTGTCGGCGAATTTTTAATTTAATTTAAATAAATAATTTGAAAAGTAGTATTTGATTTTGAAAATAATTTTAAATTTGAAGGTTTTAAGATATGAGATTTAACCGATCTCACATCCCAACTTGTTTATATAAACGAGCACCGCACCACAAACCGTGTATCCATCCCTAAGGATGATACACACTCGCTCGACGGTGGGGCTCGATTAAATAAACTAGAAGATTTGTGACATCCGTTCGGTCCGCGAACCAATTTTATAAGCCGACAAAATTCCCCCGTTTAATATGAAAACATTAAACGAGGTTTATATTACCCGGTTCTTCAAAATTCCCTATAAGGGCAAGCCCCTATAGTTAATTACATCTTAAGTGACGGGAATCACCTAAGAAAACTCTCGATAATAATCAATAATTCTGCTCTCAAGGATTTCAAAGTTTAAGTCTTCAAGGGATTGAATTTTGGAATTTCAATAGGGAATGGATCAAGTTTGGAAAATTTTGTTTTGTGAATCCAAAGGAAGAAAAGTAGGAGAAATTACAGATTCGAAGTGAACTTCTGTAATTTCCCGACTATCCTATTGTTTAGCTTAGATTTAAGAAAGTCCTAATATTTTTAAATGTTTTGATCTTGTCAATTTTAATTAATTAGGACTTATATTTATATGATAGAATCATACAAATAGCCTTGAAGATGTGAGGGTTTATATCGTATCAGACGACTACCTCGGAATCCTAAGTCCGGTTAGGGCTTAATTTGCAAGGCAAATGCCTAACAAAAGGTTGAGGATTTATGTTGCACTAGGCAAACTACCTCGAAATCCTATGGCTTGGTTATTTAATTCTAGGAAAGTTTTGCTGAAGTAGGTTCAAGTTTTGCTGACGACGATGGCCGTGCTGCCCACCATGCTCCGAGCTCCTTTGTTATTGCAGAGGTTTAATTTTAGAAGTCATAAATCAGGAGATGAGAAAAGTGTTTTGGTTTAGAGAAGTCTTAATTTTCCAAGTATTTTTTTTTGTGTTTTGATTAAAACAAATCTTAAAGTTGATTATAACGACACCGGTTAAGATCCCACGGTTCCATCCTTCCGCATCATTATTTTTATCGGATTCACTTAGTCCGTATGAATTTGTTAAACTCAACCGAATGAGTTCCACACTTTCATTTAGACCGTGGGAAATCCCGTTAGCAACACGTAGGTTACATCATCCGAGGTATTCCCGATCATCCAACAGTGCGTTTTAATTTAGTTGCAATTGTAGTTTTGTGTTCTGTTTGTGATTAAATTTTGAGTTGTTTTATATTTTGAAATGTTGTGGCGGTGAATTTTATCTTGCAATGACTTTTAACTTAGTTTTGGTTTCAGCTTTAGGGGTTATCCTAAAGGTGTGGGTTTTCATGCAACGATTGTCTTATCATGCAAAAAAAGTAAAGTGCATTTGCAATAAAGTAAATCGCAATAATGAAATTGCAGGAAAGTAAATTGCAATAAAATAAAAGCGTACCTGGAGGGTCTTCCCGTCATCCCAAGCTACACTTAAAACACAATTAGAATATTTAAGCAAGCTCCTAGGTAAAGCTAAGGGAAAGGTTATGGTTTTCTACCAAATTCCTAATCCTATAGCTAGTCATTTCCTATGACATCTAGGTTCCTTGTGTTTTGGTTTGAAGACGATTTTCTTCATCAAGGAACAATTAAGTCCAATTGTTCTTATAAATGTCCTATCATATTGAGGAAGTGCTTAAGAATAATCTTAAACATCTTTTCAATATTTTCTAGGATTGTTTTAAGTCCAAATGGGTTTAATTATACAAATGAATTAATCGTCCGAGAATTCAAGTTTTGTTAACTTACTCAGTGAACTAGGACATTTGAATATCCTATAAGTGAAGTAACATTTCATTTAATGTTCTGTTTAGGATTTATGATAACTAAAGCTTTTGAGGGTAAATTGGTGTTCAAATGGTTTGGTTTAAGTTAAAGGGTTTAAATTTGGAATAGTGTTCAAGTTGCTTTATATTTAATTTCTTTCTCGTTTTAGGTGATGTTATATTTAATTCAATTTAATTTAATTTAATTGAGTTTTAATTTTAATTTAATTCAATTGAGTTTGATTTGATGTTAAATTAATTTAATTTGATTTGATTTAATTTAATTTAATTATTTAATTTAATTTAATTTTAATTTAATTTTAATTTAATTTTAATTTAATTTTATTTTAGTTTAATTTAATTATTCAATTTAATTTAATTTATTTTATTTTATTTAATTTAATTTAAGTTAATTTAATTTTAATTTAATTTTATTTAATTTTAATTGAAATTTTTTTTAAAAGAGTTTAATAATTTAAATTTAGTTTAATGATTAAGTCTTTTAATATTTTAAATTTGAGTTATCATTTTAATCATGAATTGAATATTAATGAGAAAATTAATTTAGGGATTTTTAAATTAAAGAATAAATCTCTTCCTAATAATATCCTTATTTTAATAATTCCAATTTTATTATTCTTCCAAATTTAATCCATTATTTAATTAAAGTTTAATCATTTTAAAATTGTTTAATGGGTTTCTACCCTTTAATTATTTGAATTTAAATCATCCAAATCATATTAGGATCAAATATTTTACTTGTTAATTTTTTATTAAACCTAAAAAATTTAATTAAGGATTAAAATTTTAATTACCACTTTACCCTTTAAGCTTAATAATTTCATAACTCACTAAATTGAACTCAAATGAACTTGAAATTTTTATGTGACTTCACTCATATGTCAATAAAGACATGAGAGGAGAAAATGTGATTTTTCTGTATTTAATTTATTTATATAATTATTTTTGGTAGAAAATAGAGATTTTCAAGGAAAATTTAATAACATGACCAAGGGAAAGTTTCTGTCCTTAAGAAAATTAGGGTACATTCCTAATGACCAGAGAACCACTTGGACCAATTTTTGTGATTTTTTGAATTATATTATTTTTATTATAATTATTTTAAGTTTTGGAGTGTTAATTAATTTAAAAATAAAATAAATGTTGAAAAACGAATTTTATATTTTTCAAAAATCTCTCTGATATCAAGGAAACCAGAGAAGCAAATTTTGTAATTTTCTGATTTTTCTATGATTTATTATAATTATTTTAGTGAAAATGCTAGAAAATACATTTTTTTAATTTTAAAATTATCCTAGGGCTTTAAAATTTAATATCTCACTAAATAGACCTAAGAAAAATGTGGGATTTGTTCCTATGTGATTAAAATTCAAAATGTGACATTTTGGTGAATTTTATTATTTTTGTGATTTTTATTATTTTTTAATTATTAAAAATATTAAAATATTATTAAAAATCAACTTTTTTAGAAAATTGAAATTTTAATTTTCTTAGGTTCCCCTGTTATCAGAGAGGCCCCAAAACCAATTAAGTGAATTTTTGAAAGGTATTTTAAAAGTTATGAATTTTTAAAGTTTAAAATGGCTAAGTGGCTTAATCAACCCAATTAGTGGGGCTAACCAATCCAATTGACCTCAAACTTTTATGGTGGATTCCTCTGATCCTAAAGGTCAGTGGAGAATTAATTTCAAGTCAATTTGATGCTTGGTTAGCTCTAATTAAATAAAGACCTATTTTGGGTGTTTAAGCCAATTAGGGTTGTTTTAAATGAACTAAGTCAAAACCTATTTTTCCTAGGGTTCTCTGGTCATAAGGAACATCACCAAATTTTCCTAGAATTTATTTCACAACATGCTATTTATTGGAATTAAAATACTCAAAACAAGTAACTCTGAATTTGAAAAATCAATACTTTTCATAGGGATGGCCTCCGACTTTGAAAAATTCAGAAATGTTCCCAAATTCGAGGCTTCAAAAGCCCTATGGTCTCATGCCATGGTGAATTGTATACATGCATGGAGAATTAAAATAATGCAGAGAGTAAATAAATTATAAAAAATAAAATACTTGGTAAAATTAAATGATTTCTTTTCCACATTATTCTCCTCCGTTCACCGAGCAAGAGGGTATTTTTATTTTATTTTTCCGATTTTTCTACACAGAGATATGAATTTTTGAAGTTTAGGGAATTAAATAAATAGAAAAATACCCTAATTTTCTATTTATCCACGCGGCGCCGCGTCAACCTCGGCAGCTCCAAACGCACACGCGTCGCGCTCCCATTCGACGCCGCCACCTGAGTCAGCAGCCCGGGCCCCGCGGTTCTCGTACCGTCTCCTGGTCCGACGCCATCTGAGCCGTTCGTCCGCGCGTGTATTGAATGGACGGCATCCGTTCATCGTCCCCGAGCGTCCTCACCCGAGAGCCGTCCACACTAAATCCCTAAGATCTCACTCGATACTCAATGGATTTTCATGTTCTTATGCTCTATGGATTCGTCTTGAAGAGACGAACACATCTATACGGTTAACATGCATTGAAATTAAGGCATTTGAAATGGAGAATCTCCAGAAGCTTGGGATAAAGAATTAGCTCATACCTTTGCTCAGAGAAGTGTGGCTTCAATCTGAGAGTTGTTGCACCTTCGATTGGATCCCAGCAAGCTCCGCATGAAGTCTCCTGGTCCGGTGAATTTTCCGGATGTGATTTCGACCAAGCCCGATCACAAAGCTTGGAGGTCGGAGCAACCGGGTGGCCCGGAGATGGGGCTTTTGCTCGTGGACACCTTCCCTCGGTCCGGTGAAGGTGTAGAACCAATCAATTTGGGAATTGGCTCACCTGTGGAGAAGTGTCCTGGTTTTGGGTGGAATTTCAGTTGGGAAATTGGATTTTATCAGTGGGGATTAGGGCAAATTGACACTGGGGATCAACTGCTCTAAGGGTGGAGAAGGGTCTGGAACAATTTTGGCAGAGTTTCGGCAAGGTTTGTGCTCAGCTCTCCTCATGGCCGAGAGGGGTGGAGTTTAAATAGAGAGGGGTGGAGGGCCTCCCGGGGAGAGTTGAGGCATGGAATCGAGCTGCTTCGGTGAGGAGAAGAACGACCATGGTGGCCATTGGGCATGGGGCAACTCGGCAGGAGAGAATTCCAAGCTCGGGCTCACATGATGCTCTCGGGTGTGGTGTTTTCCGGCGATCCGGGCGGCTGGCCGGCAGGCATGGGTCACCATCTTGACCGGGGAGGTCGGGGCTTGGCAATGGTGAAGTCAATTGGGCTTGGACATGTGTAAAGTGTTTGAATTAAAATGGAATGGGGAGGGGTTCATTTTGGCCTTAATTTGGTCAACCCATTGGTTTGGGTTGGGTTCACCTCCCCATGGCTGGTCTTGGGCTGAGAAGATCAGTTAGGCTAGCCGGTCGAGAGGTGGTGATGTCCTTATCCAAGAATATTTGGATTAAATCTTGGTTAAGGGGAGACATGCTTAAGGCTAATGACTTTTAGGAGATGGTTAAAGGACCTCCTCCTTTTGCCATTAATGGCATGGTCACATGCCAAACTTTCATGGCTTCATATGGCTTGTGAATGGCTCATCCTTGGCTCCATTTGGCTTGGGAAAAGCTTCGGGTCAATTTCATGGAAATGGGTTTTAAGAATTTTGGATATTTTGATGGAAATTTGTATGAAACTTGATTTGGAATAATTTTATGGTGAATTTAGGACTTAGGTAATGGCTTTAATTAAGTGGATGACAAATGGAAATGTCATGTGGGCTTTAGGGTAGGTTTGGGCTTTTGAATGTGGTGAAGTGGGCTTTTAGGAAAGTTTAAGGGAAATGGGCTTTTGATTTTAGGATGGGCATTTGGATAAAAATTTTGTGAATAACTTTGTCAAATAAATGTCATAGTTGGTTTAGGGATGTTCTATGAAGGGCTTGGAATCAATTTGGTGTGATTGGAGTTGAATTGGTTTGAATTTGGATTTATTTGGTAAGTGGGCCTATGTAGGTCAAATTGGGCTAACTTGGGCTAATGTTGGGCTAGGGTTGAAATTGATATAAAATCAATGTTTATAAATGTTTATGGGAGTGTTTCAAAGAGGTTTTGACTTTGGTTGGGCTTTGATTTTGGGGTTTGGGCTCATTTGGGTTAGGTTTGGGTTTAGGTCAAAATAGGGCCTTTTAACTTTGGGTTGAGTTTGAGTGGGGTTTGGGTCTAAATTTTGGGCAAATAATGTTATTATTTTGTTTGTGGGAATGTTAAGGAAGATTTAGAAAAGATTTGGGGTTAATTGGAATTGAATTGGGTGAGTTTGGGTTAGGTTTGGGTCATGGGTCCAAATTGGGCTTTAAGGCCAAAAGTGAGATTGGATCCAAATTTCAATCAAATTGGGCTTGGATTTGGTCTAGATTGGTATTTTGGATATTGAATTGAAGTTTAGAATTGAATTGGACCAAAATTGGGGTCAATCGGGTAGGTTTGGTTTGACATTGGGTGCACTTAGGGTTAAAATGGGTCAAATTGGGGGTTTTGACAAAAGTAGGGTAAATTGACAAAATTGGCCCATGGAGTAGTTGGACAAAATGAAATTGGGAATATTTGGGATTTTCTGGAATTTTCTGGGAATTTTCTGAATTTTTGGATTTTTAGGCCAAGAGGGGTATTTTGGGTATTTGGAGGGTATTGGGAGGTTTTCTTGGAATTTTTGGTATTTTTGGGTATGGATGATCAGTTTAAGTGATGTGGAAATGTTTGGGATTGATTTTGGAGAATTTTAGGTAATTTGGAAATTTTTGAGAAATTTGGGTAATTTCGAGGTTTTGGGTAGATTTAGCGGGTGTAGGGTCCTGGGGTCAAAAATTGAAAATTTGGGAAATTGAAGATTGGGTGAATTTAAGTGGAAAGAAATCATTTTTGTTGAGCCATGAAGCCATATCAAGCCCACATCAGCCATGAAGGGACTCATTTGAGGCATTCACTATGTTGTTCCTAACCCTCTACGCAAGGGCTTAGGGGTTAAGGACCATCCATGTGAATCACCCACATGAGTCAGGAGGTCAAGTTAAGTATGGGTGTGTGAAAGTGTAGTGTATAGGTGTAGTGTGTGAGTGTAGTGTGTGTGTAAGCCAACCCCTTCACCGCACTGAGCCACCTGAGGCATTCCTAAGGCCAAAGAGTCCTATAGGAACTCATCCTTTAAACTTCCACATTCGATTTCAACCCTCTAGGTGATTAGGGGTCTACGAGTCAAGTTTGTGGAGTTTGCGGGGAGTTAAGAAGTGGTTTGAATTTCTAAAAGGTGGGTCCCAATTCTAATCCTCTAAGATAGTCGAAGGAAAAGCCTAAGGCTAGATCCTAAGTACTAAAGAGAAGAAGAGAAGACCTCATCAAAAATGAGGTCAACAAATGGACCCCCAATAGGTGTGGTGAGCTGACGGAGCACACCGCGCGTATTGGTGTTGACCGAAGCGATCAACAAAACCAATACAGATGTCCAAGTGACGAACTTATGACGAAGTAGAAGAGTTTCCGCTGGGGAGTAGCAAGTATATCTCTGAAACCGGAGATTCCTAAACTCTCGCTGGGGAAAGGAAAAGGAGGTGAATCCCAAATCACATGACCTGGGGGAATTTCGATTTAGATTTTATTTTATTTCAGTTTAAGTTTTGATGTGTGAGCTTAGATTTTAGTTTGGAGTTTAAATTTAGATTGAAGTTTGTGTCAAAATTAATTTGAGGGGATTTGATTTGAAATGAAAATTGGAATTCTGAGGTTTTAGATGTAACATCTTCAACCTCGAAAGAAAATTGAATTGATTAGATTGAATCGTTGCAATGAGAAGAGATCTGAGAGTAATGCGGTGTTGGATGTAAAATCCTTAACCTCAAGAGTTTGATTTTGATGTATTTCATTGCTGTAGGGAAAGAATCCTAAAGCAGTGCAGTCTTGGATATAAAATCCTCGACCCAAAAGTTTGAATTTGATGTATTTCAGTGCAATAGGAAAGAATCCTAAAGCAAATGCGAGTCTTGGATGTAAAATCCTCGACCCAAAAATTTGAATTCGATGTATTTCGAGTGCAATAGGAAAGAATCCTAAAGCAATGCGGTCTTGGATGTAAAATCCTCGACCCAAAAGGTTGAATTTGATGTATTTCAAGGTGCAATAGGAAAAGGATCCTAAAGCGAATGCGGTCTTGGATGTAAAATCCTCGACCCAAAAGTTTGAATTTGATGTATTTCAAGTGCAATAGGGAAGAATCCTAAAGCAAGTGCAGTCTTGGATGTAAAATCCTCGACCCAAAAATTTGAATTCGATGTATTTCGAGTGCAATAGGAAAAGAATCCTAAAGCAATGCGAGTCTTGGATGTAAAATCCTCGACCCAAAAGTTTGAATTTGATGTATTTCAGTGCAATAGGAAAAGAATCCTAAAGCAGTGCAGTCTTGGATGTAAAATCCTCGACCCAAAAGTTCGAATTTGATGTACTTCAATGCAATAGGAAAGAATCCTAAAGCAGATGCGGTCTCGGATGTAAAATCCTCGACCCAAAAGTTTGAATTTGATGTATTTCGAGTGCAATAGGAAAGAATCCTAAAGCAATGCGTATCTTGGATGTAAAATCCTCGACCCAAATGTTTGAATTTGATGTACTTCGAGTGCAATAGGAAAGAATCCTAAAGCAGTACGGTCTTGGATGTAAAATCCTCGACCCAAAAGTTTGAATATGATGTATTTCAGTGCAATAGGGAAAGAATCCTAAAGCAGTGCAATCTTGGATGTAAAATCCTCGACCCAAAAGTTTGAATTTGATTGAGATTTGATTTGAGATTTGGAAGAAATTGAGTTTGAATTCGATCGAAATTTGATTTAAGATTTGAATTGAAATTTGGAGGATCAAATTTGAAATTTGATCGAGATTGGATTTGGAATTCGGTTGAGAATTTGATTTGAGATTTGGGAAGATCAAATTTGAAATTTGATCGAGAGTGGATTTGGAATTTGATTGAGAATTTGATTTGTGATTTGAAAAGATCGAAATTTGATTCGGAATTTGGAAAGATTGAATTTGAAATTTGATTTGAAATTTGGAAGGATGGAATTTGAGATTTGTGTTGATTTCGTTTATCTTTTAATGGTTCAAATTTTATTTTATCGTTTATTTAATATTCATGTGAATTTGGTGTTTGTCATTTTTTAAGATTTTTTTTTTTTTAGGAAAGTTTTCTTTTATTCTTCTTTCTTTATTTCTCTTCTGTTCTTTGTTCGAAGTTCATTTAACTTTAATGGCGTTTCCCAATCAATTTGCACAAAAGAGGTGAAGGCCAAAAACGTGACATGGTCACTTTCATTCCAATCATGTTGAAAATACATCATACAACTCGATCCGGAATATATCTCATACAATCCATGTAGACTCAAAACGGATCGTGTATGATCTTTGTCGATCCATCAAAAGAAGCAATCGTCAAAAAAATCCATGTCCGAATAGTGGGGTACATGGTTAATAACATCACCTTCCAAGCCATCCCCGGGAAGGATGCCGACTGGATGTACGTTGGAGGTGTGATATTTCCCATGTAACTCACAACTCGTAAGGCCGGAGGTTCTCTAGCTCCGGGTCCGGTCGGAAATGGTAAGGTATCTTCGTCGTCGTCCATTCTCCCGAAAGTAACCGAGATCCGCTCCACCGGCACTCCCGGTATGCAATGCTTAGCGATATCTCGCTCCATTGCCCTTCAGCATCATGACGGAACCCACCGGTAAAGGTATCTTTACCGGCCCTCGGAACTCACCCGGGCTCGCTATCCGGAGGTCGATCCGAACATGATGTTACACTCGTTCAAGAAAGAGATCGTGCAGAAAGGTCCGACGAAGTCGTGGTGATCTATATGTGGGGGTATGCAGCCACCTCGTTTGTAGATGTTGATAATGCAGCTATTGGGTATGCAATCTGCCGGCAGTACCCTTCATGTTATCAATCTTTTTACCATTCTCCCGATGACTAATGTCATCGGATCTACTCGCCCATGACGGAGTATCCCCGGTGGGTTTCCCTTTCGTCTTCGACGAATGTTGTAGCGACATCCGCATTGTATTGTGATTCTTCCTTTCCACGGCATCCATCTCCGGGGTTCCGAGTAGGTATTTTCCCTCAGGCGGCCTCGCTCGGCCCATTCTTTTCAAATCCCGGATACAATCCACGATTTGCTTGTTGTTCATATTCGAGAATACGTCGGTATGTAGCTCGAGGCCCTCTAGTATGTTGATTCTTCTTCCTTTAATTCTCTCGAAGTATTCAAAGGTTTTCTTTTCAACATTTTGCATTCTCTCCAGCTCGTATTCCGGAATGATCCGCGATGGCGAGGCCTTGTGACATATTGTGGGATATATGGTTCAATCCCTTCACGTTCTCCCCGCATACCTCGGCTCCTCAGGGATGATGCCTGTCGGGACATCCCCGGGGTTGCTTCTGCAACAAGGTCATGCATTATTGGTGGTTCTATCCGGTGGCGTGGTAGCCTTCTTTCTTCTGATCTTCTGAAGATTTCCCTGGTTCTTTCTGTTATCCTAGGAGCTGGCCTCCTTTCTTCAGGTTCCTGGTGAACCGGTGTCCTTGAAGTGTACGTACTGGCATTAGCAATTGTCTCGTCGCGCTGGTCCGCAGCTAGTTTTGTTAACATCTTACGGATACGGCGATTCTTATTTCTTCGTTGCGTGGCTGTGAGAGTAGCTCTCCGCACTTCTTGAATCTCTGTGGGCGCGGCGCCGATAAGCTTCGCCCTCCTCTCGTAGCGACTACGGATTTCATTTTCTTGTCTTCTTCGGTGTTTGCCTTTCTTTTCTTGTTGTTGGATTGGTGGCTTGGGCCACCCACTTTCATCACTCGTCTGCTCGGGGCAGTTCTTCTCGGTTAGCCGGGACCCGGTCACTTTCCTCGTACTCGTAGGCTCGCTAGTGCGAAATCCGAGTCAATCTCGATTATCGCTCCATCTTTCACCCTCTTTTCATCGAGTGCAAGGCTTACGCCATTCTTAAAGTTCAGGACCAACCGCCCGTTCGACATTTCCCTGCGAAAAGACAAGGAAAAGGATCAGGGGCTGTACTAAGAACAAGAACATTAAGAAAATGTTTATTAAAGACATTTTTTTTTCTCCTATATTTTAAAATTTAACAGGAATGAAGTAGGATAAGATCAGGGAAGAGATTTTGATTTGGAAAGGAAAACAAGGAAAACTTTTA